>PITA01005735.1:0-107459 GCA_004023965.1 Spilogale gracilis | reverse complement strand
CAACAGATGAATGGATAAAGAAGATGTGGTACATATATACAATGGAATACTATGCCTCCATCAGAAAGGATGAATATCCAACTTTTGTAGTGACATGGACTGGACTGGAAGAGATTATGCTGAGTGAAATAAGCCAAGTAGAGAAAGTCAAGTATCACATGGTTTCACTTACTTGTGGTGCATGAGGGGTTACCTGGAGGACAGTGGGAGAAGGAAAGTAAATGGGAACTAGGGTAATCTAGGGAGGGAAACGAAACAACAGAGACTTTGGACACAGAAACAAACTGAGGGTTGGAGGGAGGGGGATGGAGGGATGGGAGAGCCTGGTGGTGGGTACTGGGGACACCTAAAGCATGGAGCACTGGGTGTGGGGAATGGGGAATGAATCTTGGAACACTGGAAAAAAAATTTAGTAACAATAAAAAAAAAATCAGGGAGGGAGATGAAACATGAGAGACTTTGGACTCAGAAACCAACTAAGGGTCTTGGACGGGAGAGGGTGGGGGATGGCGAGCCTGGTGGTGGGTATTAAGGGCATGTATTGCGTGGAACACTGGGTGTGGGGCATAAACAATGAACTTTGGAACACTGAGAAAATTAAAAAAAAATCAAACTTAATCAAAAAAGGAAGAAGAAGATACAGTCCATATATACAATGGATTATTACGCCTCCACCAGAAAGGTTGGATATTCAACTTTTGTACAACATGGGCCAGACTGGAGGCAATTATGCTGAGTGAAATAAGCCAGGCAGAGAAAGTCAAATATCATATAGTTTCACTTACTTATGGAGCATAAGGAGTAATATGGAGGACAGTAGGAGGAGGTAAGGAAATATGAATTAAGGTAAATCGCAGAGGGGGATTAAACATGAGACACTGGACTCAAAAACAAACTGAGGGTCTTGGATGGGAAGGAGGTGGGGGATCAGTGAGCCCAGTGGTGAGTATTGAGGGCACGTACTTCATGGAGCATTGTGTATGGGGCATAAACAATGAATCTTGTAACACTGGAAAAATAAAATAATGTAATAAAAATATATTTCTCTAAAACAAAGTATGTTTTATTGAAATAAGCCAATTTTAAAGGGAATATATACCTATATTTATGTGTTGATACATACATGCATGCATACATAATATGTTTAAGAGAAACATAAACATGCACATATATCCACATATAACACTACTGAGTACCCATGAAATCATAGATGTGATATACTAAATATTTTTAAATTACATTAAAATGCATATTTATTTTTTTTAAGATTTTATTTATTTGACAGAGAGAAACACAGCCAGAGATGGAACACAAGCAAGGGAAGTGAGAGGGGGAGACGCAGGCTTCCCGCCGAGCAGGGAGCCCAATGTGGGACTCGATCCCAGGTCTCTGGGATCATGACCCGAGCCAAAGGCAGTCGCCCAACCAACTGAGCCACCCAGGCGCCCTAAAATGCATGTTTATTAATCAAAATTTATATGTTCATTTATGCAAGCCACCTGGGTTTATTCTGAATATCCTGAGTCTCTACTCCTCAGATCAGGGCAAGGAGAAGAGTAGCTAATTGGTAGGTCATTATACATACCAAGTCAAAAAGAATCAGGCAACTCTTTAATTACTCACAATTCAGTCTAGCCCATCATGGGTCAAATAGCTTCTCCAAGGTTGAATGTGACTGAATGGCAAGGTAAAGCAACTTAAGGTGAAGCATGGTTGAAGGAACCCGCTTGCTGAATGATCAATAGAGCAGTTTTCAGTACAGGTGTCCCTATTCGAATGAGCCCTTTGGGAACCTGTCTTTCTCCTAGTGGAAATCATAGGAAAGTAATGAAGTTTAGGAGAGAATTTGTCATCAGAATGTTCCTCTGGAGATTCGTGGCTCTGGTTTAGATACTTTGATGATGTCTTTTGCAGCACAAGGCAAGTTATGATTAATGTTAATGTCACAGAGATAATGTCCTTAATACAGGCCAGGGCCTCTGATATGGTTTTATTTAGGTTCTTTATCAAAGCTAACTCTCACAGAACTTTACTTTATATTCAGAAAGAAGAATATCTGCAGAAAGACCAACAGGCCCCGCATCACAGAAAGTAGACATCCTAAAACTTTAAAGCAGAACCCACAGATACCCATCCCCACAAAAATGTCCCCGTGTTTATCCCATATAAAAACTCAATTTTAGACACTACAGGAAAAGTAATAAACCTGATCTGTGAGGGGTTTACCATGTAGCTTTCTCTATCTATCATGATTCATGTCAAGAGAGGAATGCATTTAGCTTAAAGTAATAGCATTAATTACTTATAGGACCATAAACAGATATGATGCAATTTTTATTTCTTAATGGGTCCTCTGAAGACTGAAGTCTAGGGTCACTGTCAAGGCTCAACAATGTCATCAGAGGCCAAGGTCTATTTCAACTGTCTCCTTTACTGTCTTTACCATGTTACTTATTGACTCAAAGGTGAAATATAGTGGCTCCAAGAATCACATCTGCATGAAGGGTATAGAGTGCAGTCAAGGTACAAAGGTCCACTCCATTGCTTGTATTTCAAGGAAAAAACTCAGTCACCTGGCCAAGTGTGAGCAGCTGAGAAGCTAAACTATTAAGCAGAAGATGGCCTATCAGTGAGGAATTATAAATGATTTGAAGGTATACAAATCAAGATTCTGTTACACCAAATCTTTCCCCACAGACTTCTGAACTAAGCCATGTGACCAGGGTGTGCACAGTATCAGTAACACTTTTATTAAGTAGCACAGGGCACAACAATCATGACAGAGAGTTAGTCAATTTTTCCCAACTTGTTATCCTCAGTAAGTCAACCACGTATCATGCTATTCATAGAAAATCTTTGTAAACACTACAATTTAGATGAGCCACAATGACTGAATTTTAGTAGGTAGCTCTATGCTGTGACAGAAAAGGAAGGGTTTCAACATTGGAGAGCTCTGGGTTCTACTCCTGTCTTGGCACTTGGTAGCTAATAGCCCTGACCATAACCACACCCTCTCAAAGCCTTGCTTTCCCTATCTACAAAATACAATTTTCCTGTTTATAGGTTTCTTACAGGAGTTATAATGTGTTTGTACACTATTTAGAACAGTGTGTGGCTCAACAGATAAATAAATTGGTCCTTCTGGAATTAGATCTGCTTTTAACATCAGTTTGAGTTACACATCAGAGTCACCTGAGAGATTTGTTAAAATTTAATTATGGGGAAGGGAAGTAGGAGACCCTGTTTCAAATGGTCCCCTGAAGTGAGCTAAATATGTATCAGAACACTCTGAACACCCATGGAATCAGCCTGAGATGTAAGACTACACACATCTGGATCTCTATGGGTGCAGAAGAGGAATCAGTGGTGAGGAGGTGACTTCTGATTTCTCCGAAAGCTTCCAATGGGCAACTTGCCTGGATTGTGGTTGATATATTCAGCAATACATCCCCTCAACCATCTCTCACCAATATGATTCACAGGAGGAACACCCTGCAGAAGAGAAACCCAGAGACTGCAACCCCTGTCACAGAACTACTGGATATGGACATAAACAATATGACAGAAATGGAATTCAGGGCAACAATCATCCAAGCAATGGCTAAGTTAGAAAAGACCATTAATGGTAATACAAAATCTCTAGAGGCAGAAGTGTAAGGATAAAAATTCTATCAATGAGATCCAATCTAATCTAAATACTCTAACAGCTAAGGTACGTGAAGCAGAAGATCGCATCTGTGATCTAGAAGACAGATTGATTGAGAAGGAAGAGCAGGAGAAGTCTTGGAATAAACAGCTAAAATACCATGAAAATAGAATGAGGGAAATAAATGACCCCATGAAATGCTCCAATATCAGAATTATTGGAATCCCTGAGGGAGTTGAGAGACAGAGAAGACTAGAAGATATCGTTGAACAAATCATGGATGAAAATTTCCCTAATCTGGGGAATGAAACAAGTTTCATGTCCTAGAGGCAGAGAGGACACCCCCAAGATCAACTAGGCTAGAAAAACCTAAGGCAAATAATTGTGAAATTCCCAAATCAGAAATTCAAAGAATATGTCTTAAGGGCAGCTAAGTGGAAGAGATCCCTTATATACAGAGGGAGGACCATTAGCATCAGAGTAACCTCAGACCTGTCCACAGAAACCTGGCAAGACAGAAAGGGATGGCAAGACATATTTAGGAAATTGAATGAAAAAAATATGCAACCAAGGATAATGTACCCAGCAAGGTTGACTTTCAAAATGGAAGGAGAGATAAAGAGCATCCAGGACCGGCAAGGTCTAAAAGATTGTGTGACCAAGAAGGCAGTACTACAAGAAATATTAAGGGGGGTTCTATAAAAGAGGAACAAATCCAAGAATGACACAGAAGAGAAATTTATAGAAGCAATCTATAGAAACAAGGACTTCACAGGCAACATGATGTCAATAAAAACATTATCTTTCAATAATCACTCCCAACGTGAATGACCTAAATGCTCACATAAAAAGGCAAAGAGTTGCAGACTGGATGAAATGCCAGGACCCGTCCATATGCTATTTACAAGAGATACGTTTTGAATCTAAAGATATACCCAGAATGAAAACGAGGGGATAGAGAATCATCTTTCATGCCAATGGACTCAAAAGAAATCTAGCGTAGTGATTTTCATATCAGACAAATTAGTTTTTCATCTAAAAACTGTAGTCAGAGATACAGAAGCACACTACATCATTCTTAAGGGGTCTATATACCAAGAAGATCAAACAATTGTAAATAGTTATGCCCCCAGCATGGGAGCAGCCAACCACATAAGCCAACTGTTAAGTAAAATAAAGAGTCATATTAATACAAATATACTAATTGGAGGAGAACTTAACACCCCATGCTCAGCAGTGGACAGATCATCTAAACAGAAAATCAACAAAGAAACAAGAGCTTTAGATGACACATTGAACCAGATGGATCTCATACATATATTCAGAACATTCCACCCTAAAACAACAGAATACTCATGCTTCTCGAGTGCACATGGAACTTTCTCCAGAATACATCACATACTAGGTCACAAATCAGGGCTCAACCAATACTGAAAGATTGAGATTATTCCCTGAATATTCTCTGACCACAGTGCCTTGAAACTGGAACTCAAAGACAACAAAAAATTTCAGAAAGAATTCAAACACTTGGAAGCTAAATAGCATCCTTCTCAAGAATGCTTGGATCAACCAGGAAATCAAAGAATGGAAGCATTTCATGGAAACCAATGAGAACGAAGATACATCAATTCAAAACCTAGGGAATATGGCAAAGGAGATCCTAAGAGGGAAATACATAGCCATCCAAGGCTGTCTCAAAAAACTGAAAAATCCCGAATACATCAACTCTCTTTACACCTTAAAGAACTGGAAAATCAAAAACAAATTAAGCCAACCCCACACACATGTAGGGAAATAATTAAGATCAGAACAGAGATCAATGAATTAGAAACTAGAGATACAGGAGAACACATCAACAAAACTAGATACTGGTTCTCTGAAAGAATTAATAACATGGATAAGCCACTGCCCAAACTAATCCAAGAGAAAAGGGAGAGGACCAAATTATAAAACGATGAATCAAAAGGGAAGAGATCATGACTAACACCAAGGAAATAGAAACAATCAACAGAAATTACTACCAACAATTATATGCCAGTAAGTTAAACAATCTAGAAGATATAGATGCATTTCTGGAATCATATAAATTTCCAAGACTGAAATAGGAAGAAAGTGACAACCTGAATAGACCAATATCTAGTAACGAGATTGAAGCAGTGAACAAAAAATTCCCAAAACACAAGAGCTCAGGACCTGACGGATTCCTTGGGGAATTCTACCAAACATACAAAAAGAAATAATACCTCTTCTACTGAAGCTGTTTCAAAAAACAGAGGCAGAAGGAAAACTTCCAGACTCTTTCTATGAAGCCAGCATTACTTTAATTAGCGAACCAGGCAAAGACCCCATCAAAATGGAGATTTCAGACCAATAACTCTGGTGAACATAGATGCCAAGACTCTTAACGAGATTCTAGCTAATAGGATCCAACAGTACATTAAAAAGATTATCCACCATGACCACGTGGGGTTTATCCCTGGGATGCAAAGGTGGTTCCACATTCTCAAACCAATCAATGTGATAGAACAAGTCAATCAGAGAAGAGAGAAAAACCACATGGTCCTCTCAATTGATGCAGAAAAAGCATTTGACAAAATACAGCATCTGTTCCTGATTAAAACTTTTAAAAATACAGAGATAGAAGGAATATTCCTCAACCTCATACAATCTATCTATGAAAAACCCACAGCAAATATCATTCTCAATGGGGAAAAACTGACAGCATTCCCACCGAGATCAGGAACAAGACAAGGATGCCCACTCTCACCACTGTTGTTCAACATGGTGTTAGAAGCCCTAGCAAGAGCAATCAGACAACAGAAAGAAATAAAAGGTATTCAAATTTACAAAGAAGAACTCAAACACTCTCTCTTCCCTGATGACATGATACTTTCTTTTTTTTTTTTAAAGATTTTATTTATTTGACAGAGAGAAACACAGCCAGAGAGGGTACACAAGCAGGGGGAGTGAGAGAGGGAGAAGCAGGCTTCCTGCCGAGCAGGGAGCCCGATGTGGGACTCGATCCTGGGTCTCCAGGATCATGACCTGGGCTGAAGGCAGTCGCTTAACCAACTGAGCCACCCAGGTGCCCCAACATTTTACTTTCTATGGAAAACCCAAACTACTAGAACTCATGCAACAATTCAGTATTGCAGCTACAAAATCAATGCACAGAAATCAGTGGCATTCTTATACACTAACAATGAAAATATACAAAGGGAAATCAGAGAATCAATTCCATTAACTGTAGCACCAAAATCCCTAAGATACTAGGAATAAATCTAACCGAAGGACTTAAGGATCTGTAATCGAAGAACTACAGAACACTTATGAGAGAAATTGAAGAAGACACAAAAAGATGGAAGAGCATTCCATGCTCATGGATCAGAAGAATTAACACTGCTAAAATATCTATACTGCCCAGAGAAATCTATACTTTCAATGCCATTCTGATCAAATTCCACCAACATTTTTCAAAGTGCTAGAACAAACAATACTAAAATTTACATGGAACCAGAAAAGACCCGAAATTGCTAAGGAAATGTTGAAAAGAAAAACAAAATTTCAAGTTTTATTACAAAGCCACGATCACCAAGACAGCATGGTACTGGCACAAAAACAGACACATAGACCAATGGAACAGAGTAGAGAGTCCAGATATGGAACTGCAATGCTATGGTCACATAGTCTTTGAGAAAGCAGGAAAAAATATGAAGTGGAAAAAAGACAGTCTCTTCAATACATGGTGCTGGGAAAATTGGACAGCTATGTATAGAAGAATGAAACTAAACCATTCTCTTATGCCACATACAAAGACAAACTTGAAATGGATGAAAGACCTCAACTTGAGGCAGGAATCCATCAAAATCCTAGAGGAAAACATAGGCAGTAACCTCTTTGACATTGGCCACAGCAACTTCTTTCAAAGCACATCTCCAAAGGCAAAGGAAACAAAAGTGAAAATGAACTTTTGGGACTTCATCAAAATAAAAAGCTTCTGCACAGCAAAGGAAATAGTCAACAATACAAAGAGGCAACCCACAGAATGGGAGAGGATATTTGCAAATGACACTACAGATAAAGGGCTGATATCCAAGATCTATAAAGAACTCCTCAAACTCAATATCCAAAAAGAAAATGAACACATCAAAACATGGGCAGGAGACATGAGCAGGCACTTCTCCGTAGAAGACATACAAATGGCTAACAGACACATGAAAAAATGTCCATCATTACTAGCTATCAGGAAAATTCAAATCAAAACCACACTGAGATACCACTTTACACCAGTCAGAATGGCCAAAATTAAGAAGACAGGAAACAACAAGTGGGAATGCAAGTTGGTGCAGCCACTTTGGAAAACAGTGTGGAGAGTCCTTAAAAAATTAAAAATAGAGCTACCCTATGACCCTGCAATTGCACTACTGGGTATTGACCCAATGATACAGATGCAGTGAAAAGAAGGGCCATATGTACCCCAATGTTCATAGCAGCAATGGCCACAATCATCAAACTGTGGAAAGAGCCAACATGCCCTTCAATAGATGAATGGATAAAGAAGATATGGTCCATATATACAATGGAATATTATGATTCCATCAGAAAGGATGAATACCCAGCTTTTGTAGCAACATGGACTGGACTGGAGGAGATTATGCTAAATGAAATAAGCCAAAGAGAGATATTCAAATATAATATGGTTTCACTTACTTGTGGAGCATAAGGAGTTATACGGAGGATAGTAGGAGAAGGGAAGGAAATGTGAATTGGGGTAAATCATGGAGAAGGATGAAACAGGAGAGACTTTGGACTCAGAAACCAACTAAAGGTCTTGGAAGGAAGAGGAGAGGGGGGATGGGAGAGCCAGTGGTGGGTATTGAGGGCACATACTTCATGGAGCACTTGGTGTGGGGCATAAACAATGAATCTTGGAATACTGGTAATATAGAATAATGTAAAAAACAAAAATAAATAGAGAAATAAATTTAATTAATTAATTAATTAATTTTTTAAAAAGTTAATTATGATGGCATTTTAGACCTGGTCAATCTGAATTTTGGGTGATTAGGATCAGGAATCTTTATTTTTTATAGGCTGCTTTGGAGTTTTAAACACAAAGTTTGATGTGAAAAATCAAAGAGTTCTGACTCTTTTGCCTTTGTGAAAATATTTTCAACAAGGGAGTATCAAGATGACTTTGAGGCTAAATATAGAAAAATAATTTTGCACTTAGATAATACTAAGTTCAAGATTTAAGTATATAAATAAATATAAGCATGAATATGTTATCTTGAGGTTTATAACATTTTCTCCTGTATGCCCCACCTGAATTCTGTATCACTAAATTATATTCATACTGAAGAAAATGTCCAAGATAAAATACTCCTCTTTCCTACCTCCTTTCCTTCCTTCTTCCTTCTCTTTTTTATTTTCCCCTTTTCCTCTCTCTCTGTCTCCCTCTCTTTCTCTCTCTTTTTCTCATTCTCTTTTCTCCTCTTACAAGACTCAGAGAGGAGTTGTTAGTATTTTTGCCTGGTAAATAATAATGGGTAAATGAACATCTAAGAACTGGCAATGAAGGAATAAATTCATGGACATTAACTCTAAGCCCATTTTTAAAATACAATAAGGCATTTCCCCCCCTCAAAAAATGTTTGTCCTTATTAGATAAAAGGTAATTTGAACAATTAACAATGAATTCACAAGCACACTCAGGATTAGTTTTAGGTCCAGAGCTATTGGATGGTATAGAAAAGTACTTTGATAAACCAATCACTTTCTCTAAGTTTCTTCAGCACGTATTCTATTTCTGGCATCATGCTAAGGATGAACTAGAGAGACACAATATGCGTTCTCAGGATGCTTATACTCTAGGAACACAGACGGATATTCTACACATGGTTATGCAAACAGGTAATTAAACATAACTGTAATAATAGTGGTGAGGAAAAAACTTAAGTCCCTTTCAGAAAGTATAACAAGGAGGGGTGGGCAAAAGAACTGGGAGAAACTCTGAAGGTTATGGGAATGTTATAGGCTAATGCACAAATGTAATGAGTAAATATGAAGGTGTACTATTTTGGAACCAGAGAAAAGTTTACAACCTCCAGGGAAGGCCAATGAATCTAGAGCTCTATAATTCAGGGGACTCATATTTGTGGCAAAGAAGAGGCAGGTCAGGTCATGCAAGGCTCTTCTGGACTCAGGCGAGAAAAAGCCAAATTCTGACAACTCTCTTCTCAGTGACTTTCATGTCCTAAATAAAATGTCAGAAAAATTATAGAAAGGAAGGGAAAAATATATCCCCTTTTCAGAAAGCAAAAGAACTGGTAAAGATTTCACAGTGTGAATGTGTAAAGTGTATCTCAAATACTATTTGTTATGTATGCATGAAAGGATATGAGCTCAGACACCATCCAGAGAGACAAAGAATAAAAAGACATTGGAAGGATATTGAGAGTACAGTGCATACCTGCCCAGAGATGAAGGATGATGAAAATAATGGATGGATGCACAGGTGTGTGGGGGAACTGTTGCAGAGATAAAATGATGCAATTATAATAATTATGGTGGATGTAGCCACACCAATAAAAATAGCAATCAAGTATTTACTATGTGCGAGGCACTTTCCTGCGCACTTTACATGTATGAGAGGTGTGCATACTAAACTGAAAAGCTAAACAAATATGTTACTACTAAAGACAGGTTAAAAAAATTACTAATTTAATACTTTCCAAGTCATCTCCCTCCCCAAATACAGCTGATCACAGTATTGTTTTTATGAAGCTCCCTGGAGGAACCCATCTCTCTGCATAAATGAGGACTGGCCCCCTCTTGGCTGGAGAACAATAATGCCATTCTTGGAGGACAGTCTGAAACAGCAGACCCAAGCTGCATGAGCATCTCATTAGGTAAGGCAACCACAGGAGAGGAGAGATTCACAAAGTCTCAGCCTCCCAAAGCTAGTTTCATGTTAACCAGGAAAGACTGGATCCAACATGTAAGGAGAAAAATAAAAGCTATTCTTTCTCCATGATGGTGGTTTGTGTTTGATTATTATGTTGTCCTGTAACTGGGTTCATTGTATATTCCATCTAAAAGAGTTCCTCCATCTTTCAAAGCATACATATCCTCTACCTCTATCCCACACTTTATCCATCTGTCTCTATGTCTTTTTTCTTTCTTTCTCTTTCTGCTTATTTTTCCATGCACCCCTCTCCCTCTGTTTCCCACTCTACTCTCTCCTTCTTTCTGTTTCTCCAGCTTACCCTCAATGGCTTCCTCCATCTCCCCACACCTCCAGCACCTCACCTCATTCTCTCAAATCCCTAGTTATTCTGCCCAGCAGTTCCAATCACCCCCTCGAAATGTCCTCTACTTCTCCTCAATGGGTCTTCCTTTCTTCCTGACACACAGAGTGCTTAATTCAACCTTACTATCAATGGTATGATCATTAACTGCCAAAAATATTGCCAGGAAATGCTCTTTAATGTTGAGCTCTTTACAGGAGAAATGCTATAGTCACTAAGATGCATCATCATCTGCAGTTACAAAGAGGATTAGGATCCTTGTAATTTGCCTGCAGTTGCACCTAATGGGTTCTCAAGATGGAATTAGCTCAACACTGACAGAAAGGAAACTGCTATCTGATAATTATGTGAACTTTTAAGTAGGCCTCCTTATATGAAACCACATGATTAGGTGGTTTTTTCCCCTAAAAAAAAAGCAAATTTTTCCTACTCTTGTTCAGCAGATGTTGGCACCCTTGATTACTATGGTGGTCACTTAAATCTAATTTCAAAGGTCCTTTCTCTTTGCTAAGCATCAGTTGGTACATGCCTTCTGAGGGCTCATTCACTTTCTTTAGACAGTTGGATATCATTTTACTATCATGTTTCTTTAAGCAATGGCTCATTAAAATGAAACACAGACTCAAGCATGGTTTTTGTGCTGTTTCTTACCCACAAATGAGTTGAGGTGAATATTCCTTCACTGCTGACAAAGAAGAGAGATTATTAATTAATTAAGGGGGAGAAAGCCCAGAACCCACTAATGTTTTCACTGCTGCATCACTTGGAAGAATAAAAATATGTATACTATTTTTTAAATACTATAAGTGTTTTAATGACTCAATTTGTAGAGATTCTTATAGAAATTATGTTCTGAAGCAAGTCATGACTGATTAGAATGGTGAGTTCAACACTTCAGATTTGTGTAGCACCAGGTGTACTAGATGATTTGGAGCCCCCAGATTTCCTTTGGCAGGCTGCTACATCTATCCATCAACTGTGTGTTGGCTGATAATGGCTCAGAGCTGACCCTTTCTCCAGAGCAATGCTTCTCACAATGTGGTCCATGGACCAGGGTATCAGCTGAAATGCAAAACTTGAAATGCAAAGATGTGGATCTCACCTTAGGACTGGAAGATTAGACACTGAGGATGAGACCCAGTCATTTGTGTTTTAACAAGCCCTCCAGGTGATTCTGATTAACACTTACACTTTGAAAAACAATGTTGTAAGAAAATTCCCTTTATGTCAAAACAAGACCTATCAAAAGAAGTGCCAACAAAAAATCTGGCATGGTGATACCAATATAGGTATATTTAAGCACCTTCAATACCCAGATCTCCCTGAATGCTCTGGCCCACCCCTTTTTAGAGGATATTGATGGATGCTTGCTTGAAGATTCTGAAAAAGCATAAATGGAGGCAAGTGGCTCATAAGACAGTGCTTGGTCTCCTCATGTTCCATCTACCCGACCTTCCTGGTCATGGGAAAAATAACCAGAAGTAATCTCAGCATAGCCTGACCAGAGTAGTGCTGGCTTGCCAAGTGAGGAGAGTAATTTGGAAAAGCTGCAGGATTCGGCTAATATAAACTATTAGGAACTAGAAGAGTATATTTGGAATTAGGACTTCGGGCTGTTAGGTCAAAGGAGAGGGGTCAGAATATGAAGACAGGTAAGAGAGGATTTGTTCATATGGGATACTTTCCTATTTGACATCTTGACAAGGATCCTATGGGCTCCATCCTTACAGTGTTGGAATGGTTATGTCAGTGAAGTTTTCAGGGGGACTTACTAGTTTGGCACATGCCAAGACTAACCCTTCTAAGGAAAAAAAAGTTGAGTCTTGACTCCTCTTACTCCTAAAAATGATTCACAATGCATGATGTTACAGACTGGGTATCTGTGGCCCACCTTCTCAATTTCATATAATAAATCCAAATGCCCAGTGTGATTATAGTTGGAGACGGGAACTTTGGGACATGATTAGATCATGAGAGCAAAACCCTTATGCAAGGAATAGTGCTTTTGTAACAGAAAGTTACCTCTTTCCTACCTACATCATGAGAAAAGGGCCAACTATGAACCAGAAAGGGGGTTCTCAACAGATACTGAATCTGCCAGTGCCTTGATCTTGGATTTCCCAGACTCTAGACTATAAAAAATAAATTTTTGTCACTTATAACTACCAATCTAATGCATTTTGTTAAAGCAGCCCAGATGTCCTAAGGCACATGATAAGCTGCTAATAATTCATAACTTATTTCCTTCTTCTTTGGCTAACCAGAGACTGATGCTATAAAGTTATTTATACCTCATCCTAGGGGAACCCTTGAGCTAATGAATAACTAACTGGGGAATACAAATATCCCTTCTTCTTGCCTTATAGTAGGATCGATTCTCTGTATAAATTCATACCTTAGAGATCTCCTTGGAATCATGCTGAAGCTATACTCCAATGACACTCATGTCCTTACTTAGTGCCTTCCCCTTCCCCACCTTGCTTTCTTCACTCCCCTTCTCCCATGAGGATTCCCTCAGTAAAACATATGCATCAGAATCCCTGACACAGACTCTGCTTCTACGGAACTTAATCTAAGACACTGATGCCATCAAAACAGGCAATTTTCTAATATCCAAATGACACTTTCAATATTTTCCCAAGATCCATTTTAAAAAATAATAAAAATTTTTATACACTAACTAGTCAATCTACCCTTCACTAAACAAAATATAAAATGGTAGCTAAGTAAAAGTGTTAGGACTCAAGTAGCTGCTGTGGTGAAATCCTAGTTTCAGCAGATATTATCTTGTATAACTCTGGGCAAGTTATCTAATCTAAGCATCTATTTCTTCATGTCTAAGATGTGGATTAAAATAGTTTTTACTTTCAAGATTGAATTTCATAATACCTGCATATTATAAGTGTCTAACAAAAATTTATTACTAATGTCATTCCTGTTAACATCAACACATCATCATCATCATCATCATGGTAAATAACACTGTATAATTATATAGTCATCCTATCCATGGAGGAAAAGGCAACAATAGAAAACAAACTTCCAAATGCCTTTTTTAAAAATCTATTTATATACCTAATTTCAAGGGAATCCTGTTTTTATTTCCCTCCTTTTTTTTTAAAGATTTATTTATTTGTTTGTTTGTTTGAGAGAGACAGAGTGAGAGAGAACATTAGAGGGGAGAAGGTCAGAGGGAGAAGCAGACTCCCCATGGAGCTGGAAGCCTGATGTGGGACTTGATCTTGGGACTCTAGGATCATGACCCAAGCCGACGGTAGTTGCTTAACCAACTGAGCCACCCAAGCACCCTCACTCTTGATTATGCTTTTGATGTTCTTGGGTTCTTTCTTGGACTCAAATACTAATTTACCAGAAGCCACATATTGATATTGACACACAGAAGCTAGATATATCCTAGCACAGCATAAGTCACTGACATCAACATGAATGATGTTGAGAGTTAAAATAATCAATTTAAGAGAACTCTTTTTTTTTTTTTTTTTTGGAATCCCATGGTACCTGAAAGTATTGGGTATGTGTCAACATGCTTTGCATTACTTGGCTAATGTATAAGAAATTCCACAAAACCTTTTTAAAACCATCAGACAGAAATTTTTAATGCTGCATGTATTCCTAAAAAGTAAATTCCCTGAGGTAAGAATAAATTAGTGCTCCAAATGTCAGTGTCAGAATGATTGGCTTTTGGCAAACTGGTATTTGATTTAAAAAAACAAAACAAAACAAAAAAACACACACACACACACACACACACACACACACACACACACACACACAGTAACCTGACACAAGCCCAAGAGTGTTAAACAATGTAAAATATGAATAGGGAAAAATAATTTTGTTCCATCATGAGTTGCTGTGTAAATAGAGATGATAAAAAGTAGCAGAGAGATCATTAAAAAATATATTATCTGTTTCCTAATGAAGAAAATTATATGATTAATTACTCTATTTTTTAGACTAGTCAGAGGTTGGTTTCAATATTCATCAAATTTACTAAAGAACTGAACTCTCTACTTACATATACTGCTATGTATGTACACATGGGACATGAGGCACTTGAGTCTAAAAGTAAAACTGCAAATAGAAATCTCATTTAAATGTAAAACCTGTTAGTATCAACCTTACTCTCAAAACCTCATGAACTCTATAATATTTGTTTGACAACTCAGGCATAGATCATAAATAATCCTAATACTTCCCACATTGTAAGCTATATCTTTCTGCATTATCTGACTTTCCTTTCTATCAATATGTATTGTTTTTCTGTGTGACTTTAGGACTGCCTCAAGAATTCATCAAAGGGGCTTAATGACAATGAAACAGATGATGGAAAAAAGCACTACTATACTTTGTTAAAATGGCACATTAGCTGAAAAACATACAAGAATATGAATTTACCCAGTAAATTTTTCTTCAAAAAGTAATAAAAGATAACAGGGATATTTGTGTCTTAATACAGTCTATCAGCTTGAAATTGAAAGTATCAGAAATTATACTGGCAGAGCACCATAAAAATAAATGTTTATGATGCATCAGTGGGTACACACATTACAATGTTTGTACAATGGAATATTATACAACAATAAAAAGAAAAAACAATGTTATATGCCACAATAGGGTTCTAAGCCTGAACTAGAGTTAGAGAAAAAATCAGACACCCAGAAATGTATACACGGTATGATTCCATTCTTACATGTATGATTCTATAGAATTCAGAGGCAAAACAGATCTGTGAGAGTCAAAAAAATCTATAAGAAGTGAAAAAGAAGACAGCATTAATCCTTTTGAAGATGGGAGAATAAGTGATAGGAAATGAAACCAAGAGAATTCATCTGGATTGATGAGAAAATTCTATGTCTTGATTTGTGTGGTGGTTGCTTTGGTATATACATGAGTAAAAAGTCACTGAATGGTGCCTTTAAAATTTGCATGTTCAAGCCAATAGAAATTATACTCCAATAAAAATATTTTAAAATAAAATTTAAAAAACAAAGCAATAGAATACAAAAGGAAATCAGATTTAGAACAGGAAATACATTTAAAAGAACAGTGAGAAAACAAGAATGGTCAGTGTTGTCAGTTTTTTGTTAGTTAAAATAAGTCAGAGAAGCTTGTTTGTGTAAAGTTCACTAGCAGCTTCAGGCAGGCTGGAACTAAATATATTCGAACAGCCAGTCAGATGTGGACCCTTTTGCTCAACCATGGTCATTCTGGTTCTCTGAGGATAAATTCTGGTGTCCATAGGAAATCTAAGAAATACCAGTCTGAGCTCTGTGTTAACATCAGATCCTGAGATCAACATCTCAAAGATTCAGATTGGTCCACTTTGTTGTAAGTCTTCTAGAAAGCATGTTCAGGGTGCTGTTTATGGTTTGGTCCCTGCCAGTCCCTCCACCACTAATGCAAACTGCTCCTTGGTCTTCAGTTTGTTCTAACATGTTGAAATATTATTTGCTACTTTTAGATCCCTATAAATTCCACTCACTAAAAGGAACCCCTCTACCACTTATTTAGTTACTTTCTTATTTTAGTTACCTCTTATTTCTTTGTTCTTTACAGATTACCTCTCTTGATACCTACTTTTGTCACTTAATGCCCTCTATCTACTGATGTTCACACACACCCCCCTCTACCTGGTTAATCTCATGAGCAGTTCATCCAATGCTATGATGATAAGCAGCTATCTTTTCCCTGATTGTCTTTACTGTCTCCAGTACACCATGAGTTGTTTTTTTTGTTTTTTAAGAGTTTATCTATTTGACAGAGAGAGAGAGAGAACACAAGTAGGCAGAGAGGCAGGTGGAGAGAGAGGAGGAAGCAGGCTCCCCACTGAGCAGAGTGCCCGATGTGGGCCTCGATCCCAGGACCCTGAGATCATGACCTGAGCCAAAGGCAGAGGCTTAACCCACTGAGCCACCCAGGCACCCTGTTTTTTCTGGTTTTTTTAGAGATGGCATTGGCATCATATCTTATCCCTGGAGCTTATCACTATTTCTGGGCTGTACTCAACTGAAGTTTGTTGAAGATAGGTTTAATGAAGGGACTTCAAAATACATCACAGCTTCCCCCCCACCCATGTCTCTTGCTAAGACTTCCTAAAATTCAACAAGACAAAGTGGTATTTTTGTCTGAATTGTGAATTCAAAGAAAAAGTAGTCAGCAATTTTAGCAATATTAAAGAGGTTTGAGAGTTAGAGGTTAGGGAAGTAATTTTCAAAGTCAAATTACAAATAGCACAGTAGACTTAGTGCTTAGGAAACTACAAAACATCCCCTTTAACAACTGACTGAGGGAAAAAAAAAAGTTCTATTTAAAGTTAGAAGAAGGTCATTTTAACTTGAAAATTCCAATTAACCTAACAGAACACACCTAATGTCATACATACAGCACCTGAAAAAACCCTTATCTGATTTAGTAGGGTCTTTTTTCTTCTTCTCTAAATGAGGAGAGATTAACAAACATCTAATTTTTGTTAAGAACATTAAAGAAGCCCCTTCAACCTCTCAATTTTTGTAAATGATTTTTCTCCCTGCCATCCATTTGGCTAACTTAATGACCCTTTAAATTCTCACTACTGCTTTGCTTCCATAGTCAGCCCTGAGTTTAATAGTTTCTAGTGCTTCTGCTCATGCTCAATTCAAACTCATGAGACTTTAATTCCACTAGGTGCAGCTGTTCCAAGACTTTAGTGGAGTCTGTCCATAAAGAAGGGAAGCCTTAGTCTCAGTCTTGATTTAACTGTCTTCTTCTAGGCAATCAACCAAGTCAATTCTCTCCTATACGTTGAAAACAGGCAGAAACTGTTTCCCTTTCTGTTAAGGAAATACATAGCTACTGTTCTGGAAAAAGAAGAGTTGGTTTTGAACAGCTCAATTTTGAAAACAGGGATTTTCAAAGTGTTACAATATTTGTGAATTTCCCCCCTCCTTACTCAATGTATACACTTCTTCCTTTCTTTTACCTTCTGATTTTAGACTTCACTTCTCCCAGATTCCTTCTTGTTTTTCTTCTTTGGTGTCTTCTCTGATAATGTCATTGTTTTTTATCTCTCTTCTACATGAGTAAAATCAAGGTATTTTTAAAAATGTTTTTGGTCTATTTCACAATTTACAAATGTTCTGAAATTTTGCTATACTTGTGATTTTATCACTTTATTGTCTCCTCTGGGTGCTTATTCACAGCAGGAGTTCCAGTTCTGTCTATATTATACACACATACTCAGACACACACTCATGTAATTTTTCCTCCCATGGTGGATAATCAGAGAACACTAGGGCATTAGTAGTTCTCACTAATCATTTAATCCTATCCTCTCATTTTCTATATGAGAACAGCAAAGTAGGAAAAAAAAAAAATCGCATGCCTCCTTGGCACCTAACTAGTTGGTAGCACAACACAGGAACTGTTGATTAGCTCTGCACTCAAATCCATCGTGTATGCATTTAGCAGTACAGTTCATGGTGATTTTGGCATGCACACTTGCACATACACACATACATTTTCTATCTGCCAAAATATAAATACAAGTATATAAAACAAATGTCTACAGGTAAATTCATTTACAATAGTAAATACCTGCCTTGTTAAGCTCCTCCAAGGCTTTTGCTCTATCTACATGTATGGCATGGTCTCAGATACAAAATTAGTTTGATATCCTGAAAGAAGGACTATTATTTGTCTTAAATATTTATGCTTTTTTGCCATTTATAATGCCATATCCTTTGAAGATACTCCAAATATCTATGTGACCCTACCTTTCTTCCTCTAGGTCTGTGGAAATAAACCTGGAGAGACATTGCTGGGGATTCTACAGGATAGAATTTATTGACTATAGACACACTCCTACAATACTATCCTAAACCTATTTCATCCAGGTTTTTGTGAACACAACTCAAATGTAACAATTTGTCAGACATCGCAAATGAACTCCACTTTGCCAAACTGAGTGGCCAAGCATGAATGAAGAGTAGTATTTTAATGAAGCAGATGGCATTTCTCTACTCGGAAATATTTTCTTGACTTGGTCTCTAAAAACCAGTTATGTTATTTTTGTCCTAGCTCACTAATCAATCTAGTTTCTCTTCCCAGCCTCTTAATGCTAGAATGTTTTAGCAATCACTATTTGGTAACTTATTACTCTCTAAAATACTTCTTCAAGTGCCATCTATATTTTAATGAGTTCAAAAATTTAAGAGGCTTCCAGAAGTCTCTCTAAACTTCAGATTCCTATAATGAATTGTCCATTTCATATCTCTACTTGGATGTCTGAGTATCTAATTCAGCACATCCAAAACCAATATTGTTGTTTCCCTAAAACCTATTCTACTGACAGGTTTCCCCCTCTCACCTCATGACAATTCCAGCCCTCTCACTGCTCAAGTAAAGAACTTTGCAATCACTCTTGACTTATTATTCCTTCTGTCCAAAGTCTTAATTGGTTTCACTTTCAAATTATATTTTAAATCAGAACACTTTTTACCTCCACTGCTACCCCTTGGTTCACTCTACTATTATCTCTCATTAGTGAGATTATAAGAGCATTATAACCATAATTGTAGACTTTATCCCTGTTTCTCTATATTCTATATTCAACCTAACAGTATTATCCTTTTAATGTGCATAACATATCATGCTATTCCTGTGCTCAAAACCTTCAGAGGTCTTCTACTTTATTCATAATGAAATAATGAATCTTGGAACACTGAAAAAATAAAATCTAAATTGAAAAAAAAAATCTTTGCAATGGCCTCTAAGATCCTATATGATCTGAGTCTGCCATTATCTCTTGACTTCATCTTATTTCTCAACCTACTCCAGGCTCAACACATTCCTTGCTCCTCACATACACAAGGTATGCTCCTGCCCAGGACAACTGCACTGTTTTCAATAGGTAGCTGGAAACTTTTGTCCTTCCAAAGAAATACCAAACAACAAGTAGAAACTATCAAAACCAACTATGTCAGAGCTCTGGAAGACACTAAAAGGTTTACAGCAACCAGGTGAATACTAAATTAAGAAAAAGGCAACTTGAAAATGTTAGAAAAGTTTTGTGGCTTTTTTATTTGCTTTTGCCTCACCCACTCCCTGTTTCAGTGGCAGTCTTGAAAATCTGAAGATCACAGCCTGCATTCTAAGAGTGAGACTCTCATACATGATTCTGGGGAGAAAGCAGAGGAGACCTTATTAGAAAAATATCACGTTTCTTTGTTTTAACCTTTCTGGAGGCCATATGAAGGATTAAAACCACATACTTGTCTCCATTTTGCCTAATTTGGAAATTATTCAAGGAGGAAAAGAAATAAACATTGTTCATAATCATTATAAAGTGAACGGAAAACCCAGAGCCACCCAGAGCAAAAGATTATGATTAGAACATAAAATAGACAGCCTAAAGCCAAGAGAAAAATCTGAACAGAGAGTTTCTTTGGGCAATTAGGACATTCACAAGTGCCTGTGCACACTGGAGAATTTAGAAAACCACACAAAAATCCAGGGCAGGATGGTTGCTCAGGCAGCTGAGACCTTAATCTCTCATTCTTGGATAATGTCTATGCTCAACAAAGGCAGGAAGTAAAGGCTAAGGCAGAATTATACATGGCCTGGTTAAGCCTTGAAGGACAGGGCCAGAACAGAGCGAATTCACAAAGATGGGATAGTACATTTTATTTGGGCTCTGTCAAAATTTCTTTGTTGATGTCCTAACCAGTATCTCAAATGTGAATGTATTTGAAAATAAGACCATTACAGATATAATCTGATAAGGTGAAGACAGAGAGACAGACAGGGAGAACACAATAATAATGAAGGCAAACCAAGGAATGCCAAAGATTCATACTAAATTATCAGAAACTACACAAGAGGGCATGAAACAGATTTTCTTTCATAACTCTGGAAAGAAATAACCCTGCCAACAGCTGGATCTGCCAATGCAGCCTCCAGAACTATGAGACAATAATTTGCTGTTCCTTAAGCCACCTATTTTGTATCCCTTTGCTATGAGAGCCCTTACAAACTAATTCACCATGAAAAGTATTTTTTTTAATTTTCTTTATTTGACAGAGAGAAACACAGCTAGAGAGGGAACACAAGCAAGGGGAGTGAGAGAGGGAGAAGCAGGCTTCCTGCAGAGCAGGGAGTCTGATGCAGGACTCAATCCAGAGACTCCAGGATCATGACTGAGCTGAAAGCAGATGCTTAAAGAATGAGCCACCCAGGCACCCATGAAAGGTATTTTTTGAGCTTTTGTTTGTTTGTTTGTTTTAGGACCTGGGCTTCAAGGAACTCTCTGTCAAAAACATTAGCTGAATTTAAGCTAGCAGAGCTAGATAAACATCAGTGATCACACATGACAAGGAATACAATCGTTTCAACTTTGGAAAAGTCACTAAGCAAACAAACAGCTGCAGCCATCAAACCATAGGAAAGATGTAGAATCTCATTGCCAGAGTTACCACATTGAAATTTATTGTGTCTGTTAATTATTATCTCTTTCCCTCTGCTAGTGCATAATCCATGGATTATGGGTCATTCTTTTGTGGTTACCAGCACCTAATCTGTGCCTGAAAGATAGTAGGGAGTCAAGATTTGTTAACTGACAATAAATGGCCAAATAAATATGATATACAGCAACATTAATGATTATGTGATAACAGAGAAAACAATTTTGGTGTAGATAAAAGAAAAAAAAAGTAGGTACACTTCTAAAGTGAAAATTCCTACATATGAGCAAAGCTGGTGGTGACATAGTTGGATGAATAGTCTATAACCCTGAGAAAATATTACAATCAGTTCTCATTTGGGCAAAGACCACATAGCAGTCCTGATTTATTTTAAGAAACTAATATCTACAGTGTAGAAGGTGTTAATTCAATGAAACTCAAAAATAATAGCATTACTGTCACATTTGCTTGGTCTGAAAAAATGTTTATTAATATGCTTTCACATTCTGCTTTTTCAATAAAAATTAAAATTAGGTTATCAATATCTACACATTTATAATTTCAACATGGAAGGATATTTGTTCACAGTATTAATTCTACCTCCCTTCCCCATTCTATGATTTTGTTGTCAATCAATGACCAGAAGATATACTGATCTTACATATATAAAAGCATTCTTTAGTTTACATTTTTCCTTCAAGGGCAATTTTTGCATGGATATTTTCATATAATCTATAATTGCTACAAAAATGCTTAAGAAATGATTTCACTTCATAATAAAATTTAAGATAATAATATTATCTGTGGTGAAACATATATTGTGAAAGTAACAATATTTCTTGAAGCTATCTGAACTTTCACACTATAGTAATATGATTTGCCATATAAATATATATACATTTGTGTGTGTGTGTATGTATGATATTATATTTTTAAAAAACCTAGAGCTGACATCATACTTAATGTAAGAAACTCAAAGCTTTCCCACAGAGATCAGGTACAAAGCCAAGGGGTCACCTCACACTGTTTGCTAATGCAATTAGGCAAGAAAAAGAAATAAAAGTTATATAGACGTGGAAGAAATACATGAAACTGTCCTTATTCACAGATGACACAATCTTCCACATAGAAAACTAAAAAGTATCAACAACAACCACCACAAAATAACTCCTGGAACTAATAAGCAATTATAAGAAATCTGCAGGATAAAAGGTTAGTATATAGACATCAATTGCTTCCCTATATAACAATGAACAAGTGAGATTTGAAATTAAAAAAAAAGTTTATATTAGCACTTTAAAAAATAAATAATTAGGTATTTATTAAATAGGTATACATTCTATATAAGGAAAACTATAAAACTCTGAAGAATGAAATCAAAGATTTCTAAACATGGAAATATTCTATGTTCACAGATAGGAAGGTTTAATATAATAAAGATGCCAGTTCTTCACAACTTTATCTACAGATATGCAATCCCCATGCAGTGCAATTCCAAAAAAATCTGGGCAAGTTATTTTATGGATAATGACAAACTGATTCTAAACTTGACATGAAGAGACAAAAGACCTAGAGTAGCTGACACAATAATGAAGGAGAAGAAAAAAGTTGGAGGACTGACTCTTCCCAACTTTAAGACTATCAACCTATAGTAATTGAGATAATATGGTACCTGTAAAATAATAGACAAAAAGATCAATGGAACAGAGTAGAGAACTCATAAATATAATCCCATAAATATAAGTCTCTCATAAATATAATCAATTAATCTTTGACAAAAAGGCAAAGGTAGCACATTGAAGCAAAGATAATCTCTTCAACAAATGGTACCAGAACAATCAGACATTTATATTCAAACAAAATCACATCTAGATACAAACTTACACCTTCACATTTAAAAATTAACTCAAAAGTGAATAACAGACTTAAAGGTAAAACACAAAACTACAAAACTCCTAGAAGATAACATAGGAAAAAATCTAGATGCCCTTGGGTGTGTCAATGACTTTTAAGATACAATATGAAGTTAATAATCCATGAAATAAACTGATGAGCTGCACTTCATTAAAATGGAAACAAAACAAAACAAAAAAAGCTTCTGCTCTACAAAAGATAAAATCAAGAGAATTAGAAGATAAGCCACAGATGGGGAGAAAATATTTGCAAAGTCACATGTGATAGAAGGCTCTTACCAAGAGTAAAGAGGAATACTCAAAAGTCAACATTTAAAAAAAAAAACTGATTTTAAAAATGGGTCAAAACCCTTAAAGACACTTTACCAAATAAAATATACAGATGGCAAATAAGTGCATGAAAAGATGCTCTGTATCATATATCACCAGGGAAATGAAAAAAAATTACAGTGCGTTACCACCATTCAAATAGACAAACTCTCGAACACTGACGCCATCAAATGCTGGTAGGGAAGCAGAACAGCCACTCACTCACTTATTGCTGGAGGGAATGCAAAATGGTATAGCCACATTGATAGATAGTTCAGCAGTTTCTTACAAAACAATAGTCTTACCATACATTCCAACAGTCGTGCTTCTTGGTATTTATTAAAAGTAGTTGGAAACATGCCCACACAAAATCCTGCATATGGATGTTAATAGAAGCTTTATTCATAATTGCCAAAACTTAGAAACAGCCAAGATGTTCTCCAGTAGTTGAATGGATAAACTGTGGCATATTCAGACAGCGAAGTATTAGTCAGCATGAAAAAGAAATGAGCTACCAAACCATGAAAAGACATGGAGCAAACTTCAATACATATTTCTAAGTTAAAGAAGCCAATATAAAAAGGCTATTAAGTATTAAGTTTCCAATGATAAGACATTCGAGAGAAGGCAAAACTATGGAGATAATAAAAGATTTGTGGTTGCTTGAGTGTGTGGTAAGGGGATTAACAGGCAGAGCCCAGAAGACAGTAAAGGCAGTGAAAATACTCCATATGATATTATGATGAAAAAAATGTATCATTATACATTTTTCCAAACCCAATGATTATATGACACCAAAGTGAAGTCTAAGGTAAACAACGGACTTTGGGCAGCTATTATGGGTCAATGTAGAGGTGAGTGATAATGATAATGGGGAAAAATAAGCATGCATGAGGGCAGGGGTATGTGGAAAAATCTCTGTATCTCCCTCTCTATTTTGCCATAAATCTCAAACTGCTCTAATAAGATTAAGTATTTTAAAAAATATATTAATAAAATCCATTCATTCAACAAATATTTTATGAGAGCTGAGATTAATTTACAGGCCCTTTTCAAGTGCTGGGTATACGGAATAAGGAAGACAGATAAATGACTAAGGGTATCTTAGGCTGCAGGTAACAGAATATCTAGCTCAACGGTGGCTTAAAGATAAGGAACAATTTTTCTCCCATGAAAGGAAATGTTCAAGGTAAACAATTCCAGGATTGTTTCAACAATTTAAACAAATCATTACAGACTCAGGTTTTTCCATCTGTCTTCCGTATTTTCCTTTGTTGTCATTTGCTCCCCTCATTAAGAAGAGGACTACCATTACTCCAAATGTGCTGTCCTCACAAGATAACATGACAAACACAAGAAGAGAAGAAGGCAGGGGTTTTTCTCCTCATGAGGGGGGAGACCATATACTCTGCTCTGCCTGAGACAATTACAGTTTATGCTCTTTTTTACTTATAAATCGTCCTCAATTGGATAATAAGTTGGACTGTCACTGTGATGACATGCCTTTATTTTTTTAAGAGAGGCAAATATTTCTGAAAGGTTCTCTCAGAAAATGTTTTCATGGGTCCCAAAATGGTAGGATTAGGTCACCTGTTCCTTCCCTAACTGCAGGGGATTTAGATAATAAGTGAGCATTTGGCATTTTTAAACTTCATAGCATGAGGCAGCTTCCACTGGCCAAAAAGAAGGGTGAGAAAAAGAACTGCTGGGTAAATAGTCAAAAGCATTGGTCAGAAATGACAAATCTGCATTTTCAGAGGTAACTGGGATTTCCCCAATCCTCACAGCATGTGGGAATAAATGGAGTTACATTTTCTATGCCCTCACAAGCCCCACTGACACGTTCCCATGTGGTTCATGCACAAAGTCTATTCAAGGGCATCACATACATTCTCACAAACAAGTATGCTAAGTATATTACTATTTCCCAGTAATAACTTTCTTCATCTAGATTACATTCTGGATTCAGTAGAACTTCCAGGGCTCTGCCAAGTATCATATTTTCCACTGACACCAGGATCCCCTGCTTTGCATTGCTGCCAAAATAGTGCTACTGGTGTCAAAGTTATTCAGAGGTCTGGGGAAAAGTAGCAGAGAATGCTATTCTCCTCATATGTTGCACTCTTATTAGGACATTCTAAAGTATTATTATGAGTGTCCTAATAGCTGACACTTTTTTTGTCAAAAGGAACTCGAGATAGTCACAAACTGGTTTCAACAATATTCAGCTTTCTTTTAGTTCTACGCAGAACAGAAAACTTAAAGAGAAAACTTGCTTTGGCCAATGAAATTGAGGTAGAAATTATGTGCTTCCTTTCCAAATTAAAAGCACTTAAGCATAGTTTGTGGATGTGCCACTCTCTCTCTGTTTGGCAATGCTGCACAGAGTGTGTTGCTATGGATGTGCCAGAAGATAGAAGCACCCTAGAAGTCTGAACAAGTACATTGAGGCCAGCTGCCCTGGAATGTGTGCCAAAGTCACAGCAGATTTCACATGGGTGAGCAGTATTTGTTTGTTGTGTTAGTCATTGAGATTTTATTTGTTCCCACAGTGGGAGATCTATTTTTTTGTATAGCCTGCCTGTTCTCTATGGAAATCATGTATGAATTCAATGCGTTCTGGCCTGGGAAGAGGAAATTTGTCTCTTTCTCCTGACAGATAAGACTTTCTTCCTGGGTCAGACTCATTTTGTCATTCTTCCCTTAGAAGGGATTCTCTCTCAAGGGTCTCCTGAATTCTGAAACAGATTTTTGGAGAGTGATCTGATAGTTCATCTATATTTCTCAGAAACAGGTGAAGCCACACTTAGATTCCAGTTAGCATTCTCCTGATATATATGGAAGATAACTGACTATGTGTGAAGATGCTTCACAAGTAGAAGAGCCACTGCATGCCTGAGAGGATGAGATTAGGAACAAGGCTGAGGTGACAAGGGAAGGAAAACACCATGGGGCTGAGGAGACCAATGATCTCCTAAGAGAAGAATGAATAGATTTCATAGGAGAGATATAAAGAAGGGGAGAAAAGGCAGACAGGGACATCCAGGTGAGGTAAATAGCACTTGGAAAGAATGTAAGTCAGAGCAGATACAACATCTAACAAAAGACCTAGCAGAAGGCTGTCCTAATACACAATCATATTTGTTAAGTCATTTGAGATGTAAGTTACAGAAATCCATTCTGAAGGATCTTATATAAATAACAGTGTTCTGTAGCTTTGAAAGATGAGAAATCCTGATCCAGATTTGGAGCCAGTGATAAGAACTCTGTGCCCTATCTCAGAGCCAAGGGTTAGAATCAGTGCCACTTGAATCACATCTGCTGACAGTACACGTGTGGGGTTCCCCAGGTGAGAATGGGTGGGCTGTAATGAGAGAATGGGTGCAGGGTAGGCAGAAATAATAGACAACCATTCCCAAAATGTTCCTCCTAGAAAGAAGCTTTGGGGTGATATAGTTTCACTTACAGGTGAAAAACTTAGGTCCGAGAGAGGGAAAGCCTAAATTAAAGTATATTGGAAACTTTATCATTAGATATAATTGGGATGCAAGATGGGTCAGTTAATCAAAAATCTCTATCTTGGTAATGAAACATTAAAAAGACATAAATATATTAAAGGCTTTAACTGAAAATCCGTCCAACCATAGATGTGCATGTGCACGTGCACACGTGCACACAAACGCACAGACTAACCCGTCAATCTCCTAATGTGGAATCAAGATATTTTTTGTGAATACACATCATAGTTGGCCTCCCTGTCATAATCTTAAAAAAAAATCAACTGTAATAAAATTCAGTACTGTGGTCTTTAGTTATTTTTTTAAAAGACTTTATTTATTTATTTTGACAGAGAAAGAGCACAAGCAGGGGAAAGCAAGAGGCAGAGGGAGAGAGAGAAGCAAACTCCCTGCTGAGCAAGGAGCCCAATGTGGGGCTCAGTCCTAGGACCCTGGGATGATGACTTGAGCTGAAGGCAGATACTTAACCAACTGAGCCACCCAGGTGTCCCAGTATTGTGGTCTTTGGGAAATTAAATTAAATCCTAAAGTTAAATGCACAGTAATTAAATGTAATATGTTTCTAGTGTTTATGATTTTCCTCCAAAATCCCCAACAAATTTAGCCCACAACTAACAGAGACAAACTTGTAAAATCTTTCCAAAGAATTCAAATGTATCGGGACACCTGGGTGGCTCAGTGGATTAAGCCTCTGCCTTCGGCTCAGGTCAAGATCTCAGGGTCCTGGGATCAAGCCCTATATCAGGCTCTCTGCTCAGCAGGGAACCTGCTTCCTCCTCTTTCTCTGCCTGCCTCTCTGCCTACTTGTGATCTCTCTCTCTGTCAAATAAATAAATAAAATCTTAAAAAAAAAAAGAATTCAAATGTATTTTCTTTGAAACAGTAGCTCTCTCTCACTCTCTTTTCACTTACTTCATTGGTTTATATAATTTTAATTACATGAATTAATTATGGTAGCATATATCCCTGCAGTAAATACATTTAGAATCAAAACTAGCTAGTTCTTTGTAGACAAAAATTCAACCAGTGGGGCATACTAGAGATCCGACTATTAACTTTGAGTGTTCAGGGTACTGGGGGCATGAGACAACATATCATGCAAACAGATTGGATATTTTCTTGTTGATTTCTATATTCTCTGGATAGGAAATGATGGGTGCTCAGTTAAGTGAAGCCGATTAGGAATGCATTTCTCCTAGGAGATGGGAGACAGCATGGCTCAAAACCCGGGCCTTTATACAGATAAAGCAAATTATTATCAGCTCTCCATAGTTATTTAGGTTATAGATGTCTCTGTTTACATTTCTTACCACTTGCTCAAGGGCAACAATCTCTAGTTTAAACAACACAAGATGAAAAATAAGACGGTGTTTTTCTTCACACACCTATTCTTTTCACCTCTGTGACCTGCCAGCCCTCTCTCTTCCAGTCTGTTCTATTAGTAGAAACAGTCTAGAAGGGAAGTTCCCACTAGAATGTCTAAGACAAACAGAGGCAGCCTTATCTGTGCTTCCTACTCTCTGAGGAGTCAGAGCTGAGGCTTCCCTTGTGTATTCAGAACATTCTAACAAGTCACCTAATTGAGCCATGGTGCTGGTCCTGCCCAGAAAGTCTCTTCAACCTTGAAAACAAAGGCAAGAAGACCAGGAAGGCAAGAGGTGCTCCATAGGCAAGCAAAAGGAAAAGTGCGCAGACCCACTTTGAAATTCCCGGAGCGATCCTGAATGAGATCCTGGGAGTTCCTGAATGTGGCCTTTCTACTAATTGTCTTAGAATATAAAGTCTAAGAGAAATCATTTTGGACACACTTTTCCCCAACCTGAGAAAATTTTAAATTCCCACAAAAATGCAGTTGTTTAGGGGTGCCTGGGTGGCTCAATCAGTTAAGTGGCTGCCTTTGGTTCAGGTCATGATCCCAGGGTCCTGGGATCAAGCCTCACATAGGGCTCGCTGCTCAGCAGAGAGCTTGCTTCTCCCTCTGCCTGCTTGTCTCTTTGCCTATTGGTGCTCTCTATCTCTGTCAGATAAATACATAAAATCTTTACAAAAATGCAGTTGTTTGCACATTCAGATGTTACATAGTTTCAAATAGAAGAGACAAAAGACAAATTCAGCTTTTGAAAATTTACTGTGTGTCAGATCCTCCAGTAAACGCTAAGGAAGTAGAAGCAAAGATGGCTAATCTCAGGAAACCCCTGGGCTGTAGGCACTGCCCTTGACGTTCAAATTTTGGTTCTAAGTGCTACAGGTGAACATGGTGTGTTTGTTGTTTGCTGTACAGGAGGCATGTGACACTTTTTGGACTTGGAGAGCAATGAGCTTGGTTTTGTGGGGTAGACTAACTCTGGAAAAAAACAGGTAGTCTTTTGAAAAGATTAACGATTTGAACTATCTTGAAGAAAACATTATTTTCCAGATCAGTAAAAAATAGGGAAATGAGAAACCTTGGTGGATTTTAACCAATGAAAGAATATGATAAGAACATGAGCCAGGAATCTACATTAGGCTAGAGCGACTTGGGCCACCGGCCTGCACACACATCCTCGCAATCTTTGTTTAGACCTATATTGTGTCCTGGTCTCTCTTCTTCCTTTGTATCTCCGTAATTTACATGTTAGTCTTTCAGGGAAAAAATATGGAAATTATTCTAGTATGACATTTTCTTGTTAATATTTTTCTTCATCACCACTTACCACGTTGAAATTTAGCAGGGACCTGGTCTAGACAGTCACTTGCTATATCTCACTATATAGGTTGGTTCCTGATGCCCTGCTAGAGTTTATAAACTATTTGTAAAAGATTCAATAAAGACATTGTCATGACACTGAACAGGCAATCTTCTCACTGCTCTCTTATTACACAGGTGACAGCTCTAAAAGGTAGATGTGTTGCTCAGAAAGAGCCCTGTGGTTTAAGACAATGCTTTCTTTCCTGTTGTTTTTCTCCCATTCACCTAACACAACCTTGTGATACATGTGGAATGTTCCAGGTACTCAAGGAAGGCTAAAGTAGGACACATCTAAATTGGAGCCAGAAATATTTTAGTTCAGCTCTTCAGAACTTTGATCTCTGGTTTTAGGAGAAATAAAGAATTTATTTCAATCTTGAATTATAAAAGCATGAAATAACCAACTATTATGCTAGGTCCAGGACACTTTTTGTCTCTCCTACATATACTGCTGATTTAATTCAGGAACCAAGCTGTTCTACAGCCCCATTTGAAAACATCACCAATAGTCAGAGCCATTTTAGTTAGCTTTTAAAATCCACCCTTCATTATGCTAGCTCCCTAATGTTAATGATGATGGCTGAGATGAAAAGATGCTGGTCCATGATCCCTGTTGACTACAATTAGAGGATGCCTTGGACAGCCTATTCTCAGAGTAGCAGAGTGCTTTGTAGGGCAAAGAGTTGAAGGCAACGTGGGCATTTTTTTTTTTTTCTCTGATGACTTGTTGGGGCCTGGAGGATGACAGAGAATCCTAGTTAATAGGGCAGTAAGAGAGAGGAACATGCCAGGGATCCCTTGGCTCATCAGACAATTCAGAGAAACTGAAAATTACAGAAGTGTTTGGCTCAGGAGCTGGAAGAGCTGCCAAGTTGTGGAGACATTCTCCAGATATCCCGTGAGTGTCGGGCAGCCATGGAGGCCACAGCTGACCTTTCCCGGGCACAATTCCTATCGTCACCCAATTGAGAGGGGGGAGAACAACACACTTGGCTAGCAAACATGGAGTCCCTTTATTCTATAAATAAAGAATAAATACAGATAAAAGATAAAAGATGAGCACTACTTTCACAGAGGCTGTGCGCTTGCTAGCAATTTGGCCTAAAGCAATTTATTGTTAATTATTCATGCAGATAGAGAAGAGACTAGCCAGAAATTCACATCTTTGCTGAACATGTTCAAAATATAAAAATAAAGAAAAGAAACATGTTGATTAGCGCTTGGCCATTTCCTGTTTACATTTGTACATACAGCATTATAAAACACAAAGATACAGGGATATAGCAATGTTATAAATATTTGGAGAATGTTCCATGGCAGTAGAAATCAATATGGAACATTCATAAGAAACAAAAAAAAGAGACAGGAGAGGAAGACTTATTTGCCAATACAGACTGTGCTTGAATATTAGTTTCATTTGTGGTATTTCATAGCTTAGTTCAGAAATCTTAGTGCAACTGAATGCATTTCATTTTTTACTTCCTCAGAAGTGTGTCAGTGTAAATGCACAGCCAGTTTCATCTCCTGGGTGAACAAATCCATACTGTTCTTTGTAGCAATGTACACAGACAACATGGTTAGAGAGGAGCTACACACACCAGCTACCAAAAAATCCTCATTTCTATCTGGTTAGGGATAGAGAGTTTTGTATAAAGAATTGCTGCTCCATCACATTCCAATGTTTCTGTTGTTAACAATATTTCTCTTTTATTTCATTGTTTGGGAGATATATGAAATTTTATGTATATTTAAATTTTCTTTTTGCAGATTTAGGATGCTGTTTGTAACTGATTTAAGAACTCTCTGTATCCAAGAAAGAAAGAGAATTCTGTGCATCCCTAAATACATAAATACATAGAAGGAAATTTTTTTCAAGATTTTATAAAAAGAAAAAAACCAAGATACATAGTAATTTCCATAAATATCATGATACTGGAGCTGGTAACCATGGAGTATGGGCATCCATGTCTATGTGGCATCTATAGTTAAACAAAAAACGACTTCAGTCCTCTCTTGCTTGCTTTGGTTCTCATCTAACCTCTACACTTAACCTCTTCATAAAGTCACCTGAGTGAACGTTTTAACATCACATCCACTTTTTAGATGCTTCCCAAACTTTCAGAATAAACAACACATTCCTTAGTATAATTTTAAGAGCTTTCATAATTCAACTCAAGCCCATTTTTCTACCATATTTTGTGCCAGGACCTCAGGGAGTCTATGATTTCTCTGTCCATTCCAGCATCCAACCACTTAACGATCTGTTTGCGTGCCTGCCATATGCAGGCCAAGTTCTAGGTACTGGGGTTACAATGCAGGGGGTGCAAAAGAGATATGTTTTCAGACAGAGACAAGTAAAGAGGTACTACAATAGTAGGGGCCATGTAGGATGCTATAAAAGCAATAGAAACAGCTTCTAACCCAAACATAGCTGGGGTGGAATAGTCACTTGTAGCTTCCAAGGAAAATTAATATCTAAGCAAAGACTATAAAGGACAGAAAGGGGTCAACTGGGATAATGGTGTAGTGACTGGAACTCTGGGGGAGAAAAGAGTCCTCCCAGTGCACTGTAAATGGAAACACTTTTAAAGAACTGTAAGAATTTCAGAACCAAAGTGAAGGACTATTCTACAGAATGAATTATTTACTGTTACCCCAGTGTGTCCTTCACTCTCCTGTTCCCGCCCCTGCATTGGGAGTACAGGGCATTCTTCTCATCATCTGCCAGATGAACTTCAAAGTCAGCATTTTACCTCCTCTCAAGAGTTTTCCCCAACCACACCCTAAGGAGCTGAGAGAAACTTCCGCAGTATTTCCCTTATCCCTGTGGCATCTATTCTATACTGTGCAACACAGTATCTCATTGATCTAGTCATTGGCTATTTTTGACACCTTCTCTCAGCTCTATAGGCTTTGAAGTTAAGAATTTTGTCCTTATCTTGTTTTTTCAACTTTTAGAACAGAGCAAGACACATAGCAGATACTCAAAATTTTGAGTAAAAAGGAGTGGAGATAGTTAAAATGTTATCTTTTATTTCTGCAACCCATCTGCAAATGCCATGGTCTGTGTTGTAAGATAAGCGATCTTCTCAGGGTAGGTACTGGGGAATGAAATTAATTCATTTCATGGGTAAAATGGGTGACTCATGGGATCTCTATCTCCCCCAGATAACATAGAAAGGCAACAGTGACAGAACCACAACCTGGCTTGTTTAAAAAGGTCTCTACAGACCATTCAGCCTTCTGGGAGAATAATTAATTATAGCGGAGTGGAGACAGAATGGATAGAAATGCAAATATTTGATCCCTTTTGAGGGAGAGCATAGAGGCTTTTTTAATGTGTGAAGCCAGCATGTTTAGGGAATCTTTGCAAACCTGGCCCATCAAAAAAGAAACAAAAAGCAGGACACCAGCGGAGGAGTTCCTTTCCTTTACAGTATCTTCTTTTAGAAATAACGTTTCTTTTCAAATTAAAGGAGGACTTAAATTGTCATCAGCAACTTTTGTTAGATCAGAAGGATGCCAGTAAAAGCCCTCTCCTCCTTCTTCCTCTTCAGGAATCTTGAAGTAGCAAGGAAGGCAAAGGAGAAGAAAGGGGGCAGTGATTTAGGAAGGCAAGAGAAAGAGAAAGAGAAAGAGAACAAAAGAGACCCTTGAAGGCAAGGTGGTGTTGGTGCCCAAGAGAAGTGGTGTGCTGTGCCATTGTGGGGGCTCGATGAAACCCCACAAGGTAACAAGGGAAAGGATCCCTGTAGCTATCCTGCTATAGAAGTAATGGATAAATTGCAAAGTGAAAATATTCCCTCAGAAAATGCAGTTCACTTAAGTACACTTGGACTGTGTTATTATTTCATTTATTAATGATAATGTTCTTTCAGAAAGCTCTGGTGCTATAATGAAAAAGAAAATGCTAATTATTATGAAAATACATGATCTCTTCAAAAGAGGAATATCAACAAAAGAACAGACCAGATGTATGGCCTAATTTGTATTTCATGGCTACACGTTTGAAATTATACTGCATAGATTATGTAAAAATACCAAACCCTCAAAGAGACACATGATTTAGCCATCCTGCATGACACAAACCACTCTCTTAGCATGTTTTACAACTGATAAAACCCATACCTTCCACTGTTGCTCGCTTGGGCTGAATGGTGATGGCTCCTTCTGCAATATCTTCATGTTGGTGCAGTGGGTTGATTTTGGATCCCCAGCTGTCTGATCCTACCCAAAGAAAATGGCCCACTTGGTCAGCTCTTTTGGCTGCTGCAAGGATCTGCCTATAAAAAAGAACACGAAAAGTTATATTAATGATAAGGAGGAGCTGCTGAACATATATGTATGAGGAATGAATGAAGCAGAAAAGCAAGCTACCAGTTCTCAAAAAGTAAGTAATCAATAGCAAAAAACAAAACAAAACAAAACAAAACAACCAAAACAGAAAAGTATGTCACAGGATTTATATCCTGCATATATAAAGAGATCTTAAAAACCACTTAGAAACATAATCAAAGCAGCTTGAGGGTAATAGGTAAGAAACATTAAAAGTCAAAAGAAAAAAAGGAGAAATATAAACAACCAGTAAACTGGAGACACATATTCATACAGATTAAAAAGCAGAAAAATATAAATTAGGGGAAGATACCACATTTGCTTCTCATATTGGCCAAAAGATTTGTTTTGGTTTGCTTTGGTTTGTGAGTTTGAGTGTGAGGCTGGAGAAATGAGTGGCTGCATTCACTGCTGGTGGTATGTATAATTTCTGGAAAGCAACATGCCAATCTAAATTAAGAGCCAAATTATTAAAATGAACATGTTTTACTTGAAAATTTTACAGTCCATGTTCATAAATAAAAACAGTACATAAATAACAAGGGCAAGAAAGCAAATAAAATAAAAGGGAAACTAACCATTCATAGTAAAATTATTAAAACATATTTTTGAAAGAAGAGGTACATACGAGGTAACTGCATTTGCAGAACAGAAAAGGCTACAACTAAAGCTCCTTTGGTGGGTTATACCATAGGAGGAGCAGTTTCTTTGTTTCTCAAGACTGGGAGATACTAAGTAGCACATAGGTACATGGCCAAATAAAGAAGAACTGGTTGAAAGGTTGTATATAAAATAGGGAAACCTTAGGTTTCATTCTTTTTCTTCCAGACAGAAAATGGAATGGCAATTTATTAAAAAAAATTTAAGGAATAGGTTGATATCGTAAACATCAAAATAGCAGAAGGTTGTGAATTAGAGATGGTGAGTTGAACATGAAGTATTAAAATGGCAAGACGCTATAGGAAATCTACACTTCTGCTGACAGAATGCTAGAAAGTAAGGGAGTGTCACCAGAGGCAGAAAATAACTTGTCTGCAAATTCTGGACCACTCTAGAAAAAGAATTCTACATACTGACATAGAGAGACCCTCTAATGGAATGGCAACTTGTCAGTCCACCAAAGGCCTGAAGTCTGAAGGGACAGGACTCTACTACTTGTGTCAAAATAGTTCCAGTCATAATATAATTTTTTAATATGTGCATTTGAGAGTTGGGAGTATAGAGCCATCTGAGAGCACAGAAAAATAATGATAATACACAATGTATTGTTAACCTATGAATCCACCTGGAAGACACTGCTGAAGTTGAAGAAGTTGCAAAGGTGGGCAGAAGCCAAGTAAAATGGGAAAAAAACACAAACCTACATAAATGCAAAAAGTAAATGTTCACTTTAATATAAATGGAAAAGTGTGGGTTTATTGATGATGGTAAACAGGATTAAACCATTTAAAATACTTACGGCATCAAAAGTGAACGTGTGAATTATAAAATGTGGGAAATAAAAAGTGGGAGACTCTTTGGGGAACAGCTATGTATGTTTGGAAAAAAGCCCTGGCAAACATTAACCCAGAATTTTATGCTATCTCTGAGTATTAGGATTGCAAATTTCATAGGAAATTATTTCACCTTTATTTTTTCTAGATAATCAGGGGACAATGTAGACTTAACAGCTCCTTTCAACAAAGAGCAACAACAACAAAAACCTTTTCCCTTTTCCAGTAGACATATAGTAGCTATGTATTATTTTTATAATCAGAATAAAGGGTTCCAGAAAAAGGATCCACTCTTGTCTAAAATCCAAATTATCAGTACCCATGACTTACTTTGCATTTATTTTAGCTTTAAAATCTAGATATCACAGTCTTCCCACTGCCATTCCCTGACAAAGTATTTGAAGTTAATGTTCTAAAAAATCTTAAATTTCCCATTTACAGTGTAAATCTTCTGAAAAATGGAATAACATAACATTGTGAGTTCACAGTACTCTTCAAACCTCAGTGTATTTAAGATCATGTTTTGAAGAAACTTATATATGTACTTAAATTTTATGACTGTGCTTAAGAACTATTTCTGTTATCACTGCTATGAATCACAGAATACAATAATATTTAGCACACAAACCCCAAAGCAAAAGAATGAGCATACTTATTGAGCAGATTGCATGCATTTTTACATCCTGTACTAAAACCTCACATTACCTACAAGTCAGGAGTATTATAATGAATTAGTCACCGGAGGTATTTGTGGTAATTTTTTATGTGACATGTACAATGTATGTGGAGATAAACACAAAGCTGTACTTATCAGTGTATTGCATATTTGGAAAATCTGTAAAATATGTATGAAAAACATTTATGAGACAATTAAGAAAGATATCACCAGAGATGAATAAGAAATAAACCAAAACAAAACCAAACCCAAGAGTAATATTATGAAAACAAAATCTTTTTAAACAACTATAACTCAATGTGTAGAAGAAAAATGCTCCAAAAGCAACACTGGAGAATTTCTAAGGAGAGAAATAATACATTTAAGGGGTGACCAGAAGCAGTTTCATGGAGAAGGGCATGTTCGAAATAGACTTTGAAAAACAGACAATTTCAACAAGTAGAGAAGGAGAGAGAAAAAACAACAAGAATAAAGGCCATGAGGAGGAGCAATCAGGACTGTGGGGAACCAGAGCCACGTATTCTGGGTGTGGTAGTGGGTGAGTGGAGGTGGGGTCTAAGTGTTAAATTAGGAACACATTTTAAAGCATTGTGAAGTCCAGACAGAGAAGCCGGTATTTAAATTTTTAAAAGAGTGCATGAGCATAGTGACTTTACTCATTCGGTACTGTTCCTTGAGCACTTACTCTGTACCAAACACTGTGATAGGGACTGAGGATACAGAAGGAAGTTAAATGAGACATCACTCTGTGCCGAGAGATGTTTACAGACTTGTGGAGAACATGGACACACATCGAATGATCAAGCAATATAAAATAACATCAGTGACATCAACTAGGAAGAATGTACCAAACCTGCATTGTGTAGAGACATCTTCCCTCAGAAAGCCATACTAGAGATGGCACTGTTATGAGAAATGAGAAAGGAAAAGTTTTCCAGGTGCATGCAAGAGAACACACGAAGACCACGAATGAGGAAACAAAATGCGAAGGGGCAGAGAATGAAATAAGATTAGAATGGTAGGACGGGACTGGATAACCACAAAAAGAGCACAGAAGGATTTTCATTTTACTGATGGGAGAACTAAGGCTCAGAAGCTACGAAGCAGGAAAGGGGCAACGGTGGGGCAACTTCCCAAGGTGACACAGTGGTCATTAGCGAAACACCATACACGTACCTCAATGTCAGTTTTCATTCATTTTCGGTTGAATAGTCCTGTTATCTATGATCAGAGCTGAATACTGACGGATGGATTCAGGGGCAGCATTTAGGGTGCACGTGGAGGGGAGAGACACAGAATGGGAGGCTTATGATGAGCATAATGCAGTAAACCAAGAAGGATGCAGTAATGGCCTGGGTTCTTAAACTTCCTCTTAATAAAGGATACCCATTTTCAAAATAAGTGATGTATTTTATCTAAGACTTATCTAAGACAAAGACTAAATAACCCCATACAGCTCTTTCACATCAGGGGAGAGGTAAACCAACACAACCTCTTTGGAAAACAATTATCATATTGGGACACACCTTGTCCTGGAAAAGTCTTTTTAGGCATTTATGTTAAAAACACATAAGATAAATATATAAAATTATATAACTGCATATTATTATATAATTGTGTTATATTAATATTATATATCCAACTCATTTTTTTCTATTATATGTTTGTATATTTATGTTTGGGTGCACAGGTTGGTGGAAAAGGAAGCTTGCCACAGTGTTATTTATGATTGCAAAAGTCTGTAATCAAATGTCAATCAATAAGCGGGCATTTAGATAAATGACAGCATGCATGTAAAATGAAATTCTGACCAACTATTAAAAAGACTGGAAACGCTTTGGAAAATAGTGTGGAGATTCCTTAAAAAATTAAAAAATAGAGCTACCCTATGACCCTGCAATTGCACTATGGGCTATTTACCCCAATGATATGGATGTAGTGAAAAGAAGGGCCATATGTACCCCAATGTTCATTGCAGCAATGGCCACAATCGCTAAAGTGTGGGAAGAGTCAAGATGTCCTTTAACAGATGAATGGATAAAGATATGGTCCATATATACAATGGAATATTACGCTTCCATCAGAAAGGATGAATACCCAACTTTTGTAGCACATGGACTGGATTGGAGATTATGCTGAGTGAAATGAGTCAAGCAGAGAAAGTCAAGTATCATATGGTTTCACTTACTAGTGGAACATAGGAGTAATATGGAGGACAGTAGGAAAAAGAAAGGAAATGGAAGTGGCATAAATTGGGGAGGGAGATGAAACATGAGAGACTTTGGACTTGGAGGGGGTGAGGGTATGGGTGAGCCTGGTGGTGGGTACTGAGGGCACGTATTACATGGAGCACTGGGTGTGGGGCATAAACAATGAATCTTGGAACACTGAAAAAATAAAATAATGTAATAAAAAATAAAAAAAAAAAGACTGGAGAGATAGGTACTGACATTCATAGACACCCATGATAAAATAGTAAGTAAGCCATCCCAACTTTTAAAGGTCAGAGCCAATGGAATAAAACTAAAAGGAAAGAGAACAAGATGTATACACAGTATGCACTGTTGTGCAAAAAGATGCACACTCTCTCTAGAAGAATATACAAGAAACTGGTCATTAGTCATTACATCTAAAGAGGAGAGCTTGTTAGCTAAGGGCAGGATGAATGGAACTTTGTTTATAACCTAGATTTAAATAGTTTTTTTAAGCAGGTCTAATTACCATTTATTTAAAAAAATAAATATTCTGGAACAAGGTGGTAGTGGGCAGAGAAAAAAAATCAGTGCCCATTTGTGTCTTAGAAACACATTCTGGGCATACTACATTCCAGAAACAAAGGTTAACTCTACATGGCTTGGCCAGGAATGTGAGGAATGAAGAAAAATGGGAAGTCAAGATTCCAGTTGAATTTCTGACTCCAGGGAGGAACAAGGTAAGAAAAGAGAGGAAGAAATAGATTAGAGACATACTGGTAGACAAAGCTGGTTTGGAACATACAGAGTCTAAAGCAGTAGCAATACAGCCAGAATTATATGACTTTTTATTTTCCTTTTACATTAAGAGGAACCATTCTTTGGATAAAAGTCGGCCACGTTTGGATGTATTTTTAATAAAAGAATCTTTGAAAGGTCTAGTGGTTTTCTTTTTTTACAAGTAATTGAATACAGTTATTTTGCTAATAGAGGTGGAAGACACGACAGCAACACAGTGCTGCTTCCATGGTTCGGTGTAACTACTCATGTAGAGGAGAAAGCACGAACAGAGTTTGCCACTGTGTAATTATAGATTTGCTTCTGTGCTATCTTTTCCCCTTTCTCTGTGAGTATCCTGATCTTTCTGTTTCCTAAAGTTGCAGCATGCATATTAATGAATTTCACCAGTCATCCTTACTTTATATCCTCATCGTTGGCAAAAATCACGACGGCCCTGGAGTTGGGGGTGTCCAGGAGCTGTTTGATAATTCTATCAAAGTCAATGGTTCTGTCTTTGCGCTCTTGGGGGATTCTCACGGACTGTGCAATGCAGAGCCCACCTGTGTAAGAAAAGAAAGCAGAGTGTCAATAAAGTTCCCTCAGACAAATCGAAGGAACCAGGGTGAGTAGCTGGAGAGGAGGGAATTTTGAATTCTGAGTGCACAGCACTCCCATAGTGATGCTGAATGAAGAAGGCTTGAGAAGTCATGGTAAGTCCTGAGCTGTTATTCATACATGGTGCACATTCCATGACATTGCACAGCCTGATTTTGTTAGCATTGCACTTGTAAATGGGTAATGATGCCCAGGAACACCAATGATATTGATCAAGGGGAGGTAGATTTAGGTTGACAAACTAGGAGGATGAAAGTCTTTAAAATGAATGCAATATACCACAAGAAAACAGCAATCAAAATACTATAATAAAATGTACTGAAACATGTAGAGCTCAGGTTAATTTCTGGGGCTTTCCTGGTGTTTGAATTCCCAGGACTTTTTTTTACCTTCAGAGCCATCCCAACTTTTAAAGGTCAGAGCCAATGGAATAAAACTAAAAATAAAACAAAAAGAACACCAATGACTGTAAATCAGAGCAACAAACTTTTAGTGACCATATAATAGGTGTCTAACCCTCAAATATGTGTTTTATGTATATTATCTCATATTAAAATTTTTAAAAGGTAGTTAGAAACATGCATTTTTTTTTGTTAGAAGGTAAGGGGATTAAATAGAAAAATAGATTTGTTGACTCCAGACTTCTCAGAGCTGTGATATTTTCATTATGAATTTCAAGACAGGGAAACATGCAACTGTTCCCTAAGCAACTGATACACTCCTCACTACCCCACCTCTTGCTTGGCAGTAGCCCTTAGATCTAGTATTTTATAAAACACACTCTAAAAAAGGCTGGTATAGGTGAAAGGGAAAGAGAGAATACTTGTAGAAAGGTACCAAAAGCCATTCAATGGCATTCAATGGACAGAAGACTAGAGGCCAAGACAAAAGGGTGAATTTGTTCTTGTAATATGCTGGAGAGAGAGTCATTATCAAGCCTACATCTCAAGCATGGACTGCTGGGTGAATGGCACTAGGCTTCCACAAGCAGAAAAAATATGAAGTCTAACCCAAAGTTGAGCTTCATTACACTTTTCTCCCAGTTAGTGCTAGCTCTCTATAAGTGGCTTTTAATTTTCAGTGTGCCTAAAATCTCTGATGGTTCTTTTTCAAAATGTAGAGTTTCAATAACATTATCAACCAACTTGACCTAATTGATATTTATAGAACAATCCATAGGACAACGGAACAGTACACATTATTTTCAAGTGTAAATGGAATACTTATTGATCCAGACAATACTCTGGGCCATTAAAAAAACAATAATAACAAATTTAAAAGCATAGAAATTGTACAAAATAAATCATCAGGCCAAACAGAATCAAACTAGAAATCAGTAACACTTGGAAATTTGAAAATACACTTCTAAATAATCTGTGGGTTAAAGAGCAAGGGTCAAGGGAAATTCTAAAATATGTAAAACTAAGTGAAAATGAATGTGGAACATACAAAATGTATAGATTACAACTAAAGTGGTATTTAGCAGGAAATACTTAATCATCAAATGCTTATGTTAGAAAAGAGGAGATAGCCAAAATAGCAACCTAAGCATCTATTTAAGAAATGAGGAGAAAAGAGAGCTAACTAACCTCCCAAAAAGGAGAGAGACATAATAAAAGAGCAAAAATCAATGAAACTGAAATTAAAAAAAGACAGAACAATCAGTAAAATCAAAAGCTGCTTCTTTGAAAAGATTAATAAAATTGATAAATCTCCAGTTAAAGCTGATCAAACAGAAAGAAGTCACAAACTATCATGTCAGGAATAAGAGGGGCTCACCTTACTGATAGATCCCACAGATACCAAAACGTAGTAAGGGAATAGTATAAATTATTTGATGTCAATATACTTAGCAACTTAAATGAAATGGATGAATCTCTTGAAAGACACAAACTATCCAAATTAAGGGCAGAGTAGATAATATTAATTGTTCTAAATATATTAAAGATACCAAATTCATTCATACACATATACACACACACACACACACACACACACACACACACACACTTCCAAAAAGAAAGATCAAGGCTAACATGGTTTCACTGATAAATTCCACCAAGCAGTTAAGGAAGAAATAAAACATGATCTATATATAATCTCTTACTTAAAATAGAAAAGAAGAGAAAATAACCATTTCATAAAGTCAGTATTAACCTCATATCCAAATCAGATGAAAATATTATTTTTAAAAGACCAATATTATTTATGAACATACTTGCAAAACTCTTAAAAATATTAACAAAATAAATCCATAAATATATAAGAAATAGTTATATATCATGCATAACTAAGTGGATTTCATCCAAGGAATGTAAAGTTGATTCATTATTTGAAAACCAATCATTATAATTTATATATGTTTAAACTAATAAGAAAAACCATATGATCATCTTAATACATGTGGAAAAGCACTAGACAAAATTCAATATACAGTCATGATAAAAACTATAACCTAGGATTAGATGAGACCTTTCTAAGCCTAATAACAGGCATCTACAAAAAGCCTACCATAGGTATCACATTTAATAGTAAGAAATGACAAGGCAATTGTGTCCTCTCTTAAAACTCTTATTCAACATTGTACTGGGTGTCCTTGTCAGAGGAATAAGAAACAAAAAAGAAAAGGAAAGAAACAGAAGACAAACATCTGGTAAGAGAAAGAATAAAATTGTCTCTATTTGCAGATGACATTGACTGTCTATGCAAAATCTTCTAGAACTAAAAGGTGAGTTAAGCAAAATTGTGGGAATATAAACTCAAAATTCAAAGGTCAATGACATATCCACTGATCAAGCAATGATCGACTAGAATTTTAAAGGAAAACAATGTCATTAACAACATCACCAAAGATGTGGCGTTTATGTATACATTAACAGAATTAGGTACATGAGCTATATTTTGAAAACTATAAAACATAGCTGAAAGAAATTTTTGAAAATCATTTAAATAAATTCTCCCCAATTTCATCTAGAGATTCAATGCAATCCCAATCAAAATCTCAGCAAGCTTTTAAAAGTATATATGCCAAACTGTGGAAAGAGTCAAGGTGCCCATCAACAGATGAATGGATAAAGAAGATGTGGTACATATATACAATGGAATACTATGCCTCCGTCAGAAAGGATGAATACCCAACTTTTGTAGCAACATGGACTGGACTGGAAGAGATTATGCTGAGTGAAATAAGCCAAGAAGAGAAAGTCAAGTATTGCATGGTCTCACTTGCGGTGCATGAGGGGCAAACTGGAGGACAGTGGCAGAAGGAAAGCAAATGGGAACTAGGGTAATCTAGGGAGGGAAATGAAACAACAGAGACTTTGAACACAGAAACAAACTGAGGGACTTGGAGGGAGGGGGGTGGAGGGACGGGAGAGCCTGGTGGTGGGTACTGGGGACACCTAAAGCGTGGAGCACTGGGTGTGGGGAACGGGGAATGAATCTTGAAACACTGGGAAACAAAAATTTAGTAACAATAAAAAAAAAGTATATATCAATAGCTAATTCTAACATTTATACCAAAAATCAAAGGAACTACAGTAGTCAAAACAACTGAAAAGAACAACAAAATTGGCGAACTTGAACTATATAAATTCAAGACTTACTATCAACCCCAAGCTGCAGCTACAGTAATCAAGACAGTGTGGGTCTGTAAAAAGGATAGACACTTAGATCACTGGAACAGAAAAGAGATCCAGAAATAGACCAACACAAATATAGTCAACTGATTGTTGGCAAAGGTACAAAGGCAATCAGTGGAGAAAGGATAGTCTTTTCAACAAATGATGCTGAAACAAAGGGATATTTATATACAGAAATAATCTTGACATATACCCCATGCTGCATGTAAAAATTAACTTCAAATGGATTGATAGATCTAAGTCTAAAATATGAAACTAAAAAACATTTAGAAGGAGACAAAGGGAAATCAGCAATGGCCTTAGGTTTTGCAATGAGTTTTTGGATATGAGATCAGAAGCCCAAACCATTAAGAAAAAAACTGATAAATCAAATTTTATGCAAATTTAAAACTTTTTTGTTCTATGAAAGATAGAACTAAGAAAATGAAAGCACAAGCCAGAGGCTGGGAGATAATCACATGCCTAATAAAATAATCATATGCTTGTATCTATAATATATAAAGAATTGAAACTCAGCAATGAAAAAAAGGAAAAAGGAGGCAAAATGTCTGAATAGACACATACACAAAAATAGATGGCAATTAACCACAGGAAAAGATGCTCAACACCAGTCATTAGGAAAATGTTAATTAAAACTACAAAGATATACTACTACAATACCTATTAAAACAGCTTTAAAAAACCACCAATATCAAATTCTGGAGAAGAGGCAGAGCAATAGACATGTCTCTTCATTGCTGGAAGGAATGTACAATGGTACAGCCACTGTGGAATTCAATTTGGTATTCCCAAAATGTTAAATATAGAGATAACATAACAAGCAGCAGTCAGTTCTGATCCTAGGTATTTATCCAGGTGAATTGAAAGCTTGTGCTCACACAAATGTGCACACAAATGTCTTTAGCAACTTTATTCAAAATCACTAAAACTGGAAACAACTAAGACATCTGTTAACAGGTGAATATATAAACAAACTGGTACATGCATACAACTGAATCCTACTCAATAACAAAAAGGAACTGCTGCTATGTGGATGAGCATGAGTATATCTTAAAAGCATTTTGCTAAGTGAAAGAAGACCAGGGGCGCCTGGGTGGCTCAGTTGGTTAAGCGACTGCCTTCGGCTCAGGTCATGATCCTGGAGACCCGGGATCGAGTCCCACATCGGGCTCCCTGCTCGGCGGGAAGCCTGCTTCTCTCTCTCTCACTCCCACTGCTTGTGTTCCCTCTCTCGCTGTGTTTCTCTCTGCCAAATAAATTAAAAAATCTTAAAAAAAAAAAAATAAAAAAAGAAGACCAACGGAAAAGATTGCATATTGCATAATTCTATTCATACGACCTTCTAGAGAAAGCAGCACTATAGGGAAATAGATCCTTGGAAGCCAAGGGTTGAGAGGAGGGGTTGCGTACAAAGGGACCCCACAAGGGAATTTGGGGGTAATGGAAATGTTCTGTATGGTACTGTGGTGGTATCTGCATGACTCCACAAAACCTTAAAAACAACACACCGTGATAACTGGACTTATAATATGCAAAATTGAAAAATTAACCAGGATGTCAGGGGATCCTAGAATGGAATGCAGACTGTGACAAATGAATCTAAATGTACTGCCAATGTATAAGGAAACTTTACTGACAGAGATGAGTAGAAAACAAGTCGACCTAAGTAACTTAAAAATTGTGTTTTGACTGGAAACTCTAAAGCTAGAGAGTAAAAGAACTGAACATAAAACAGTACTCTGATTTGTATATTGTTCGCAGGGATATAGGTTAGCAATTCTGGAACTGCTTTCCATGCTTGAGTTGAACAAAACAGTAAAGAAATTGTGGATTACAGGAGCCAGGATTTTCACTATTAAAGAATTTATGTACAAGCAGAAAAATAAGGCTGGAATGAGCCAGAAAGGGACTGAAGTATCTGTGTAAACTCATATTTTATTTATTACTTTTTTAAGATTTTATTTATATATTAGACAGAGAGAAATATAGCTAGGAGGGAACACAAGCAGGGCGAGTGAGAGAGGGAGAAGCAGGCTTCCCATTGAGCAAGGAGCCCAATGTGGGGCTCGATCCGGGAACTCTCATGACCTGAGCTGAAGGCAGACGCTTAACGACTGAGCCACACAGGCACCCCTAAACTCATGTTTTAGAGGGATGCTCATATACATGGGCTACTACACACTATCCACTGAGGGACCCTAAAAGGAATGATATCCCAGAGCAACCAGCCCTCCTAGGACCCCAGTGTTGTTTTTGAAATACCATCTTTCAACAAAAAGATGGTTCTTTCTCTTCAAAGAAATGGCTGTTTCTAAGGCTGGGCCCGGGCAGATACAAGATGAGCCTGCAGTGTCAGGAAGTAAGAATACAAAGAAAAAAAAAAAAAAACACTTATGTCCATATCAGCAGAACATAGGAGCCACCTAAAAGTGTGTCCAGTGAGCTAGAATAATATGAACAACAAAGTAAGTAATGATGGTATTAAATGATTATCCAAAGAATACAATACATACCAATGAGTCCATACTGAGGGGGGGGGTCCCACTAAATAAATAAATAAATAAGAGAGAAGGAATTAATTTTCTGTACAGAAAAACTCCAAATAATAAATGTAGAAGGAATGAGAAAAATGCAATATCACCATCAGAACATGATAGTAATAACTGTTACATAAAAGAGCCACTGATAGATGCTCAAGTTAGTGTGGGAAACTCTAACAAGACACTGAACATTTCTATAGCTTAAAATTTATTTCCCACCAATTATTTATTAATTACTGTTTTTTTTTTTTTTTTTAAGATTTTATTTATTTGACAGAGAGAAACACAGCCAGAGAGGGAACACAAGCAGGGGGAGTGAGAGAGGGAGAAGCAGGCTTCCTGCCGAGCAGGCAGCCCGATGTGGGGCTCGATCCCGGGTCCCCGGGACCATGACCTGAGCCGAAGGCAGTCGCTTAACCAACTGAGCCACCCAGGTGCCCCCATACTCTGGTGGTTTTAACATATGCCTACAACTTCTTTGATACCCTTCCTTCGAAGAGGTGGAGATTAATTCCTCTACCTTTGAGTTAAAGCCACACTTGGTGACTTGCTTCTGCAGAATATAGGAAAGAAAAACAGTAACTTTGGAGCAGAGAAACCTGGCAGACAATGGATTACTTTTAAGCTTTAACTGGATTACTAAGTTACCAGTACTACTAATAAGAAACTAATAAGGTGCTGCTGGTTGATTTCATGTCACCCCTGATACAGTGTGATGATAAGGACACCCCACTTGTGTTTTAGTCTTCCCCCAAATCCATAACCTTCATCTAATCATAAGAAAATATCATAAAAATCTAAACTGAAGGACATTTTGCAAAACACCTGACTTGAGCTCTTCAAAACTGTGAAGGTCATGAAATAAAAGACTGAGAAACTGAAAACTCAATTGGATTCTGGGACAGAAGGACATTTGTGTAAAAATCAGCAGCTTCTAAATAAAATCTAAGTGAGGTAGTATTTTTTCCATTAAGACATGTACACTGGCTATTTAAGATATTGATATTTGGGTAACTTGGGGAAGGGTAGAGGGGAATTCTGTACATCTGTGATTATTTTTAGGTATACAGGTATACATATATATGTATACATCTATCTATCTATCTACCTATCAGCCACTTGTGTAATACCCGCCCACATACCCACCCAGGTCTTATCTCCGGTGAACACTAGTAGGTCAGTGATTCTTAGGCATTAGTTCACCCAGAGGACTCGTTAAAACACCCATTTCTGATCCCACTTCGAGATATTCTCAGTCAGTGGGCTTGGTCAGGCCTGTGAATTTACGTTTCTAACAACTTCTCAAGTGATGCTGGTGCTGTTGGTCTGAGGACCACACTCTAGACCACTGCTCTAGGTGAGAGGGCTACAGGTGGCTAGAGGAGCAGATTCTGAGAAGCCCTGGCTTGGGCACTCCAAACTGGTTGTAGCCAGCTCAGGCAGAAGTAGCATACTTGTATACATATTCTAGTCAAACTTTTTTAGAGAGGCCTTAGGAGGGTGAGATAGGGAGAAGGAAGGGAGGGAGGGATCATTATGCTTTGTTATAAGGTTTACAATAATGCGGAGAGAGAACAACAGGAGAGAGAAATAGCCCTGGGACTTGGGACTACATCTCTGTGCAATAATTCCTCCAACTCTGGAAAACATCACGGAGGAATGAAACCATCTGCAAACTGTCCTGGGGCTGCTAGGGAGAAGAAATGGCTACTCTACCCACCTTCTCAGCAGGAAAAGGGGAATAATTCTGGATGGAAACACAGATTCCCATCAGTATTCAATTACAGCTGAATGATTAAGCAAATTAGAGCAAACTCCATTTGGCGATGTGATTAGTGGAGGGGCGGTCTGCACTCACGGATTTAGGGCCCACCTTGTGCACTGGAGGACTCCATGCGTGGAGCTTTGTGATTGCAGAAATGAGCTGCTTGCCCCCATCATACAGAACTGCCCACAGGTGTACAAAATCAAACAACTCAACAGAAGAGAGAAATTAGCTATTAACATGTTAATGGCAATGAACATCTTCATAAAGCTAAAATCTTAAACAAGAAAGAAGATTAGAAAACAAAGGATGAGAGATAAACAAGCTGTTTTGATCTGCTTTTTAGAAGGCTTGAGCTGTGCCTCCTGGAAAAATGGTCACTTCATTTGCTTCAGGTCTCTAAGGGAATGTGGTAGTTGAGAAATTTATGTATGTTGTACATAGTTGACCTCACCTCAAGCATTCAATCCATCACACAAAAAATGTGTCATTGTGAGAAAGTAATGCAAGTCTTAATTTCTCTTCTGGGAAGGAATGAAATGGTCTGCACAGATGCGCATGCACACCCACACAGTTGAGGTGTCCTGATATCGGTTAGCTTATTTTTCAACAATGGTGGTCACAACACTCTCCATTCTCCTCTGACCTATGACCATCTTTTCATCCTAAACTACTGTCTTACTGAATGCAAACTTTCTCTCTATGGTTTGTCTTTCAGCTTAGACTGACTTAGAAAGACAGTGGATTCAGCTTGCCTGCTGTTACATCTCTGATGTAATTTGGTCACAAAAGTATACGAGCAACCTATATCCAGAAAAGTATTGGTTCAATATCAAGAGCTTAGGAATCTCACTTTTGAGGGGCATTTCATATGCATATGAAAACTAACTGGAGTTTAATGGTGCAGGTTGGCATTACAACTGCCAAATTAATTTTCACTTCTGTGGGGAGTAAACATATAGGAAAAATTGAACAGTTTCATCATAAATGGTGCAAATGAAGAGGCATGTCACAGACAGGATAATGCCATTCATGACATGTCAGCTTTATCTAAGAAAGCCCACTGTCAGTGACTTGAGAGGGGAGATAGAAGCCACTGAAATAATGGAAAGAATTTCAGAGTCCCAGAAATCAATCTGCTTCTCAATTTGAAGCTGAAAGCTGGTCAGTTTTCTGTCTGCTCATAGTAGCTAGAAATCTGTAACAAGAAGACCATCAGGAGTCAGACCACAAATGGTTTCCATTAAAAATACTTTTCTCTCTCAAATGAGAATGGCTACTTTTCCAGCTAATAAACAGAAGCAATAGGAAACCATTTAACATTTGCAGCTCAATCCTATCAGAGGTTATACATGACACAGTTCTACTGATGATTTGCTCTATTATTTAGATCTGCCAATTCAATTTAGAAAATATTTATTGAGACTCTTGTGTGAAAGACTCTCCAGGACTTTTTAAAGGAATAATACATGAAAGCAGAAGAAGCCTGAGAAATAATCTCATCTAATTCCCCATTATGAGGGGGGAAACTGAGGTCCAGAGGATTTAATAGTGATAACATTAATTGTAGTTGAAGGATTGGAAATCATTGAATTCTATGTGTCAGATTCCATTCCAAATGTGTTACATCACTGACAGAGTCCATGATCATACAACCATATGAGGCAGGTGGAAATGAAGGCATTCTGAAGTTTAGTAACTCATTCTGAAGTTTAGTAACTCATCTCATATCATAAATTTAATGGCAGAGAAGTACTATAATTTTCATCTTCTTATTCTTCATGCTAAATGATAATACAACACTCTCAGCCATATCAAGAGGAAGATAAAAGTTATATAAGAAAAAAAAAGGTAGACACTAAAGGGTTTATGGGAGAACTCTAGTCTCACATGGGTTGCTTCATATCTGGGGGGTAGAAAAGGGCATCAGTGGAAGAATATGTAATGTAGAGAAGAGAGAGATCAACTGGAAAGATAAAACTGTCCAGCTGTCCATCCCCCTTCTTTCTTTGCTGACAGATACCTGGTGCTAAAGGAAGTCAGCAGCGGGCCATTCCCAAGCAACAAGCCATCATTGACCACCATCAAAGATGCCTATCCTGTTTTCCAATCTCCAGCCTCTTTTCCAATAAGAATGACCTTGTTACTCATGAAACAGAACTTTTCTGAGGAACATTCTGAAAAACTAAAGCTGAGGGAGCTGTGAGGTTAGAAGGGGTGAGAGAGAGAGAGGGAGAGAGAGAGAGAGAGAGAGAGAGAGAGAAAGCCTGTGCATCCTCCGCATTTTGGATGTCATGTCTGGAGCATTTATCGTCCTTTTGGCATCACTGCAACACATGAAATATGATGAAAATGAACATACTAAAAATGGTAAAACAGAAAGCTAGAACCAGAACCCCTGAAGTGAGGCATCCTGGAGCAGAAGAAATAGTGTCAGTAACCACTAACTCAAGGAACTCAAGGACTCCCTGACACCTGAGAAAACAAACCACCTTTTTTATTTAAATTACCAGCAGTAGGTTTATGCTATTTGTAATTGAATACATGACTATCCTTGCTACCAAGAATTCTCAGCCTTGCTACCAAGAATTCTCAGCCAGATACAGAAGGGGGAGAAAATTCCTGAGAGTGAAAGAATTTCAAGGAAACAAACCAAGCAGAAGAGAGAACAGGGCTCATCATGGCAGTAGGGAAGCTGGGGAAAAGGGACTGATTGGCACCTGCATGTATTTGTGGATGGAATTGTTGGGTAGGAGAGGGAGACAAACAGAAAGAGTAAGGATTCCCATGGAAATTGGAAACAGTACCCAGGATTGGAGGAGAGTTGAGCAAAGTTTTGGTGATGGAGGCATATCTGGTGGAAGCCTGGGTGTTAGGACTTTAGGGTTCTTATTTTTCTTAGCCATTGAGTCTCTATTTAATCATTTCTTCCCCCTATGTGATATTTGAGATATCACTGTCCTTTGCAGGATTGAGAAGGGGGAGAAAGGAAAGGTGGAAGGCAGGAAACAAGGACAGATGAACATTCCAAGAGAATGCTCCACTGCCAGAGTATAAACAGCATTTGGGGGAGCATGGAGAGATTAACTTGCCTACAGCAAAGCAGGATAAAATTCAGTAGTTAGACTGGTGGTTGGAGTTGCATGGCACAAGACTTTCGAACAAGAAACCCCAGGTTTGGGCAAGAAATGTTCTGTTTATGCCCTGCCAATGAGAAGAGAGCAGAACTCAAGTGTTCCCTGCACACAGTGATTTGACGTTATTCCATCATGTCTTTCAGCCAAGAGATGTGGGACAGCAAGTCTCAGTTAAATATGTTCAAGAATTGCAGTGGCTTCATTTTGCCTGAGAAGAACTTGCATCTTACTTTGGGAGACAACGAGGCTTGAAGCATCTTGAACATGTATATTCTAGCTGACTTGAGCTTAGAACAACCCTCCCATTGTAAAGATTGTGGAAATGGTGTAGAAATGGGAAGTTACTGACCAACTTGGCACCAGAGCTGATGCTCTGCAATTAAGCTTTTTGATTCCTGATTTGGAACTCTTCTGGCTGGTGATATTACTCTGTGGGCCGCTTTCTTTGCCATTTTCACAGCCAAGCATTCATTCACTCTGTTAAACAAAATATTTACTAAGCATCTGCCATGTTTCAAGCACTCCCTTAGTTGCTAGTGATATAGAAATCAAAACAAAAGACAAATATCCTACTCATTCACATGGGGATACATACTAAAAAGACAACTTTTCTTTGTAATTCTCTTTCAGAACTGTGCTGGCCTCTGAGAATGATCCCAGTTTAGTTTACAACCAGAATCCCAATATGGAACACCAAGTTTTTCTCAACAGCTGGTGTCTTGGCAGGTTGTGAGTGGGTTAATCGAGAAAGTGCTCTGATTCAGAAGGCCTTTAGAAGGCAAGCTGTTCCTTTCCCAGAACAAGAACTAAGAAATTGGCTGATTGTTTACAGTGACTGCTTTCCCCTATGGCTTGAGCAGGCTTGGAGGTCAGAATCAATTGCCACTTGTCTGAAGCAGCAACTCTGTAAGGATGTCCCACTAGGCATCCCTGGATAATAACAAAGGAGGTCAACTCAAGAGTCTACAACATGACTGATATTTCTGAACTGCTGTTTGCATTTGTTCGGTTCTCACTTGGGTATGTGGTCAAAATGGAACAATGGAGCAGGCTGATATCACGATTCATTTTAAAATCTTGAAAACAAGAAGGTAATAGGACATCATCTCTGTGTGGGAATCCACCCAGAGAATTCAAATTTATTGGGAATTTAGGGCAGGCACACACACAAATGCACACGTGCACGCGCGCGCGCACACACACACACACAATTTCATAGTCTTAGGGCAATGGTTCTAAAGGTATGCTCTTAGCTTTGTGAATTCTTTAGTAATGTGTGTATGTGTGTGTGTTTCTTCAAGTTCTATACTAATTAAAAAAATTATTTCCATATTATTATCTCCCATGAATAAATTAGTAAGTGATTTCTATTATTCACTAGTCATTTCACTAATTGGTTACTCTGTTTTCCCCCCCGAATGATCCTTTTTATTGGTCCAAAGCTTTTTTAATTCATTCATTCTTATTTGAATACCACCAAGTACTACAAGACCTAGAGAGAGGTGGAGCACTGCTCCCTTTTATAGACAGGGGATAGAAGCTTGGAAATTAAGCCTATCTGCACAACACTATCTAGCTAACTACAGTACCAGGAAAAAACCCTGAGACTTCCTGACCCTTAATCCAGAGCTATTTCCCTAGCTGCTCTCAGGAATTCTGATGAGATTTCTTCCACCTCTGGTCCCTTACTCTCTCCTCTACTACATTTCTCTCAATGAATCGGTCAAATAGAAGAAATAGGATGTTTACAGCTCCTGTGACCCTCTAGTCTATTAAACTCTCTTGAATAATAAACATTTCCCTTAACACTTTTACAATAATGTCTCTTCATTTAATGAATCAGTGCTGATATAGGAAAGACATTGGGCAGAAAGAGCTGCACTGGGGTCATGAGGAGTGGCCCATTATATACCTTCAAGTTGGGAGGGCATTAGGAATAATGTAAGTCTCTAAGGAAGTTTAGAAGCAAAGTTTCCAGGACCCTGAGGGGGCTAGCTATTGTTGGGAAAAGGTTATTTATTACCATCGAATGAAACCTTAGTCATGAGACGCTTCAGATGTATACCGGTGGGCCATAATCTTGGGGGATGATTGCCAACATATAATTTGGGGGTTTAGAGATAATGGAAATTTCTAAAGGAATTTTTATATGTTGAAGTAGACTTACAGGATTCTTGCTGGGGCAGGGGTGTGTGTAGGGGAGACAAAGGATTGCCTTTGTCCCTTAGAAAAATGTCTCCATCAAGGCAGTTGAGTCCTTAGAGGGATGTCACTCTGTCTGTTTCAAAGACTTATCAATGTGGGGTGCCTCAGTGGCTCAGTTGGTTAAGCAACTGCCTTCGGCTCAGGTCATGATCTCAGAGTCCAGAAATCGAGCCCTGCATCGGGTTCCCTGCTCAGCGGGAAGCCTGCTTCTCCCTCTCTCACTCCCCCTGCTTGTGTTCCCTCTCTGGCTGTGTTTCTCTCTGTCAAATAAATAAAATCTTTAAAAATTGAAAAATTAAAAAAAAAGACTTATCAATGGGTTGTAAGTAGTAAGGAAATTTAATAATTTTTCTTCTGCCTTTGTTTCCCACATCAAGTGACAGATATTTTATCTCAATATCTTCAAACAAACCAATATATCTCTTTTGATATATCCTTAGAGGATTAAAAAAAATGATTGAGTCTTCATCTTGTCAATAGAAAAAGAATAATTTACTCAGATCTCTAGGCTTATCCTTTATGGTTGATGAAATGTTTAAATACACATAATTGCAACTTTGTAAAGAAATATAAAGAAAGCATTACTTTTGTATGAGTAACCCTCTGTCTCCTCAATTTGGAGAGCAGTTTGCCACCCTGGATGACAAAATTACAATTATATGATATGATTAGCTGTCATTGAAATAGTGACCTCTACATGCTAAGTGATAAACTGAACTTTAAAAATTGTGCTGTTTTTCACAGCTTTTCTGCAGCTCTCTTCCCTCTTCTCTTTAGTATCTCTGCTAAGATATATCAGTACTGCACCAGACTGTTATTCTTTTAAGACTTAGAAGAGTACACATATCAATAAAATACATGTTTTAAGAATTTGAGCATATATCATTGTTAAATAATTTTTGCTACTTATTAATATTTCTGTCCAAACCAAAGAAGTGGAAATACACTCAATCTGACATTTAGTGGTTTTAGAAATGTGTCACCCACACCATTTTTCACAAAGCCCAGAAAAAATTATATTCCACCCTCACTGAGAAGTATAGTATTTAAAGCTTTACATCAGCTGACACTCCTTTAATCACAAGAGGGAGATGAAAATGCTGGTCAACAGCACAGTCTTCACCTATGTGACCAAAGCAGGTAGCTTTGTATAAATACTTCCCATGGCCTAGGAGATCAACTGAGCTGTTGACAGGAAGGAGCAATGAGTTCGATGAATTTTTTCAAGGGTCTTAGAGTAAGGCATTTGACGTAGACTCCTTCAGCTTTCAATTGGTCTGCCTTTGGAGAAGTCTTGTTCCCTTGCTTTATGTTTTCTTTAGAGAATTCCCACAAGAAGTTATACTACAAAGTGAGCAAACTGGAAAATTCAATACTTTCCTAGTTCCTAGATCACTTGAGTTTGAAGAACTTATCCTCCAGATATGCTCATTTATCATGTGCAAATGAGATAAGAGCTTATGAGAGGATTTTTCTGGAAATCAACCTTACTCATCCCCTTCCACAACATCAATCATGCTGGCTCTAGAAGGGGTTTAAGACCTCTGTCCAGAAATCAGGAAACAAATTCTTCTACAATCACCTCCCAAGTTATTTACTCAAAGCTTCACTTAATAAAGATAAAGCTCTATTCTTGGAAGGTGCTGTTAGTGTTAAACCAAAATGACCCCCCCCACACACTGTATTTACAAATATACTTGTCTTTTGTGACAGTCACTTTTATTATGATTTGATAATAGCGATGACAAATTTTTCATTTTATGAGTACATTCAAAAGAGAAATAAATAAAATCACAATTTTAATGACCCGAATATAAATTTGATCAACCATTTGCAAGTCTCCAAAGAGGAGAAGGCATGTATGCAGATAGCCTCAAATACTGAAAAGAGACAGGAATGATTAAATAAAACATGACCAGCTTTTAAAGCTTTATGTTTTGGGTCACCAAGAAAAAAAAAACCAACAACAACAACAACAACAAAAAAGGTATTATTTTTCACCTTTGAAAAAGGGTTACTGAGATAGAGTAAAATAAATAAAAATTAAGGGTTATGTTCCATCCGTGAAAATAGAATCAATGCTTCTGAAGAAGCTGGGCCTATAAATAAATTGCTTCTGATATATGAGTTTCAGGCTGGTATGACAGCAATGCCTATAAGAAACGATGCTATAGAATGAATATTTGTAGCCATCACATGATTCCTACCCAGAGTGAGAAATCTGCAATGACATGATCATCAGGATTGTCAACTGGCCCAACAAATGACAAATGGCATTTTGAAATGTGATTACACAAAATATAGTCTAATAAACTGAATGTTAAGTGTTTAGTGTAAAATATTAAGAAGGGCGCCTGGGTGGCTCAGTGGGTTAAAGCCTCTGCCTTTGGCTCAGGTCATGATCTCAGGGTTTTGGGACTGAAGCCCGCATCCGGCTCTCTGCTCAGCGGGGAGCCTGTTTCCTCTGCTCTCTCTGCCTGCCTTTCTGCCTACTTGTGATCTTTCTCTCTGTCAAATAAATAAATAAAATCTTTAAAAATTTTAAAAAAATATATTAAGAAAACACATGTAATCTTGCAACAGGGACTATGGGTCTTAATTTAGGTTGAACCTTTGTGATTATGTGAGCTCTGAACAGTCCCTAGAGGGGAAGGCACACATTTTGTCTCATTCAAATATCTATTTAGAGATTACAATCAGATCCAGGCTGCTATTTTTTTGACAATGTTGTGACTTAAAGGAACCAAAGGAACACACATCTAGAGGATATGCTATAGTCACACATGGTGTGATTCAACCAACATTACCTGCAAAAGATGCCATATGGACTTAGGCTCCAAGAACTATAGCCACACTAAACTCACACTTGGACTTCAGGAATTACTTTAAGAGGTAAATTGGAGGAGGAAAATCCGTAAGGAAAGATGCTAACTGGAAAGGTGCTCAAATATAAAGAATCAATAATTCTTTTCCTCCCGGTCCAAAGTTAGTGTTGGCTTACCAATAGGGGATGGGTATCACACAGCAATCAAAAAAGGCAAAGTACTCTTTGAAAGTAGAGGCATCTATAATTTCAGCAGGCCCTCAAATATATACTCAACCTGGCCTGGCCCTCTGGGATACAGGAGTTTATATGGATATTGTGAGTATATGCATACTGTGCCGTACATTTTATCCCCGGTTCTACTATCTGTATGTTTTTGGACCACCTCCCCTGATAAATTATGGTGGTGTGCTCTTGAAAGGAAAGCACACTGATAATCATGGAAGGTTTATGGTATATTAGACTCTATTTGGTACTCAGGTATAATCTTCATTCAGTAAGATGACACAAAAACACTACAGGTTGAATCTGAGATAAACCAAGATGGGATCGTAGGACTAGTCAGGCAATAAGATGTGCAGTGTCTGTAGTGAGGATTTTAAAAGGAAACAATTAAAAGTCATCTGTTTTTTATTACAACCATATGATAGGAATTCTCAAAAAAACAGAAGGGGGAAAAATTACTTTTCTCCCCAAAATCTTTGGTTGTTCTATGTCAGGAGTCGTCAAACTCTTTCTTTAAAGGGCCAGATGGTAAATATTTAGACTTTGCAAGCTGCATGGTCTATGTCATAGCTACTCAACTCTGCTGTAGCAGGAAAGCAGCCAATTTCCCTAGACAATACATTTTAAAAGTTGTTATTTAAAAATATATTTATAAAAATAGGCAGTTGAACAAATTGCGCTTGAAGGTCAAAGTTAACTGTGTTCTGGTTCAAGCTCTAAGCAACAGCTATAATTACTACTGACATTTAGTTTTATATATGCGTGTGCTTGTGTGTTCTAAATTCTAAATTATCACCATTTTATGACGTATCCTTTCACAAACATTGTATTCAACATGTAAGTGAACTCAGAGACCCAAATTATGCACTTGGCCTCTGACGCGTGCAGACTGAGTACACACTCTCATTTCAAGATGCCTAGAAGTCATTCAAGCTCATGCCAGGCATAGTTCATCCCTCCATCTCCTACAGTATTGCATATTCTTACATTTAAACAGTACATTTGCAGTAATCAATGATAGCACAGTGATTGCAAAGATGAAGAAACAACATGAATACTTTGACTCTATTAATTATTCTGAAGCACTGGATTAATGTCAATTATTGGCATCAGTCACCATTTTATCTACTTTTACAGAAAAAGATGTCACAAAATATAATGGGCATTTAAGAAGATGCTGTTGGCAAATGACATTTTTTTCCAAATGTGGAGACATTTGAAAAATCATTTCCAAAGAAATAAGGGCATATGGGTGCTATGACAATTTCTGAAATTTATAATGAAACAGGAATTTCATGAATTTTGGCCAAACTTATGATTATCTTCAAGACTTTTCCAAATTCTGTATCTGTTGCTTCTTGTAAAAAAGAAACTTTTAAAAATAAAATTAATAGGGGCGCCTGGGTGGCTCAGTTGGTTAAGCCACTGCCTTCAGCTCAGGTCATGATCCCGGAGACCCGGGATCGAGTCCCACATCGGGCTCCCTGCTCAGCGGGAGGCCTGCTTCTCCCTCTCTCACTCCCCCTGCTTGTGTTCCCTCTCTGGCTGTGTTTCTCTCTATCAAATAAATAAAATTAAAAAAAAATAAATAAAAAAAAAAAAATAAAATTAATAAAAAAATGTTCTTGATCAGGATTAAACAAATATAGATTGACAAATCTGGCTAAGTTCTCCACTGAACAGGAAATAAGCAAAATTCATTTCTACAAAGTAATTGACAAATTTACAGAAGTCAAAGCTTACAGACAAAAACTATGATATTACTTGTTATTGTAAGAGGCCAACCAATCTGGAAATATCATGTTTTTCTCTTTATAAAAAAGATTATGTATTTAAAATCTATCTCTTCCTAGTTTCCTATCCTGAATTTTTTATATATTTATGTGTAATTTTATTACTAACATGAATGTACATATGAAATGCAATAAAATATTTTACAACTTGCATTTTCCCCATTACTAATATTATTTTTCATTTCATGATTATTATTGAAAATAACTTTGTCATGTAGAGAAAGAAGTTGCTAAAAAATTATTTACTTTGAGAGTCAACAGGTTAACTATGCTCCTGTTAAGCAGTAGTTTTGTTTCATAAATGGAGGAAAATGTGAGAAGGTAATTTGCCCAAGATCAGCCGGGAGGTAAATTAAGCCTTATTTCAAAACTAGGTTTAATTATATACCACAAATATCCTATTATATCATAATAAACAGCATATAACAATGACCGTGGCTCAGAGTAAACCTGAGCTAGAAGATGAAATGCTGCCCTAGGATTTTTCGCCAGTGCTCTACTGAGAGTAGGTTACATCTAGATTGTAATAAAGAGGTAGAAGGGGGTCAAAACTTTTAAATTTACCTGCTATAACTTCACCCAAACTAGATCTCTCTTCTATGGAGATAACATATTCCATCCTATTAATTATGTGAGATAACGCTGATATTTTGGTAATGTATCTGTCTCTATATTTGTTACTGTATCTGTTAATATATCCATACTGACTGTTAGCTCTGCTTCTCTACACTAGTGTGAAGATCTGAGAGAGCACATGTACACATACAGACACACATACCATATACATGTATCACACGTCACACACATATGCAGCACACACACAAGGCATACACAACACACACCGCAAACATACAACATAGCACACACATCATACATCACACACCCCTCCCTCCTGAAGCTAACCACTCTGGTACATTGGTAATCAGCATTTTGTAACTATGTTTATCTGTGATTATAAGTATTGTGATTTCGACTTAGTTAATTAAACCTGGGGAAATTAGTGTGTTTCTCTCAATTTCCTTCAAAGCTCATTTTTCTATCACAACCTAATTGAGTTATTAGGCTGAAATAGAGACAAATTAAGATTCCCGATTACGTTTTCCTCTCTCAGGAAAGATACTGACACTGCAGTTCCAGTTATATTTGAACTGTCACTGTAGAAAGATACAGGCAGCACTTTTAATTACAAGACCTGATCTTCTGAACTGGTTTGATTAATATGTTGCTGGAATCTGTTTTCATAAAAATGGGTTTCGTTATAATTTTAAAATAAAATATCAGGTGAGGAACCCCATTTATTTCTAAAAAAAAAAAACTTGCTAAAGTGTTTTATGTGTATCAATAATTCTTCTTTGTGATATTTTTAACTGCCAGTACAGATCCATGTGTAGAACCTGAAAGAATCTTCCAGTGATTTGGCTCATTTAGATTTATATAGGTATTCAACTGAAATGGTACTCATGATAAAAGTATTTCTGCCATATAACGTACCAAAACCTTTATTTTTTAAAAGATTTTATTTATCTATCTATTTGTCAGAGAGAGACAGAAACAGAGAGAGAGCACAAGCAGGGGGAGCAGCAGACAGGGTGAAACAGGCTCTCCACTGAGCAAGGAGATGGGCGCTGGACTCGATCCCAGGGCCCTGAGATCACAACCTCAGCCAAAGACAGGCACTTAACTGATGGAGCCATCCAGGAGCCTCTGTACCAAAGCCTTTAAACTTAAATCTTATTTATTCAACCAAATGCCACTCTAAATTCTTTTCTCTGGTTTGCATTTAACAGTAAGTCTTAGAATTTTCCTCAGTTTTATTTTTTTAAAGAGTCAAAAGTACTCTTTCATACCCATTAGACCAACATCCCCAGTGAAGAAGAGGGTTTATTCTCCCTATACTATTTACTTATTTTCATAGGACATTAGTGTTTACATTTATTTTCTGTTGATAATAATGATGATGATAATAGTAATAACCAAAAAATAAAATGCTCATCAAAACTTTACTGGTACTTAATGTGTAATAGAGTTTGTGTCAAGTATCTTAAGTGCATTATCTAATTTAAATTCACAAGTTTATGAGGTTGACACTACTCTTGCCTAACAGATGTGAAAGCTAAAGCACAAAGAGGTCAAATACGTTTTTTTTTGGATCATGTGGCTATAGAATCAGCAGTCTAACCTAGATTGTCTGACACGAGAATCCATGTTATTAACATTCCCAAAACTCAGAACTTGGAATTAGAGAGACTAAAATCAAGGCCACATAGAGTAAGTGGCTGGTCCAAGATGTGAATGTAAGTTTCCCAATGTATCAATCAGAATTAAGACACAAGAATAAAGCAATCTGCCTACTATTACAGTACTTTGAGATTAGGTCCAATAAGGAAAACCTAGTCCTAAATCTCTAAGCCCAGGGCTCTCTTATGTGTACTTAAGCTTGGAAAGAATGGAAAGAAGGATATACCTTCTTCTGGTCCATATTTCCCAAAGTCTAGGAGATAATAATAATAATAATAATAATAATAATAATAAAAAGGGTAATGGGGCCAAATACATTTGGGGATTATTACACAGTATATCTTATTCTCAGGGCTTCAGAATGTGACTTTAATACATTAAAGATTTTGAGAAATCCTGCAGAACAGACATTTTCTAAATTATATTTAGTCACTGTTGCCCAAATTTACTAGATCAAAGATCCTATTTGTGAAAGCAGAATAATGATACCCTAAAGATGCTCAGTTTTTAATTCCCAAGACCTTTGATTAAGTTATGTTTTATGACAAGGGAAAATCAAGTTGCAAATGGAACTAAGGTTGCTAACCAACTGATCTTGAGATGTGGACATTACCTTGGCTATCTAGTGGGACTATAGTACTCACTATAGTGACCACAAGTGTCATTATAAGTAAAAGAGGGAAGAAGAGTCATCAGAGTCAGACAGAGATATGATGATGCTAGACTACTGACTTTGAAGATATAAAGTAGCCATGAGTCAAGAAATGGGGTCAGCCTCTAAAATATGGAAGATGTAGGTGGCACCTGGGTGGCTCAGTTAGTTAAGCGACTACCTTCGGCTCAGGTCATGATCCCGGAGACCCGGGATCAAGCCCCACATTGGGCTCCCTGCTCGGCGAGAGGCCTGCTTCTCCCTCTCTCACTCCCCCTGTTTGTGTTCCCTCTCTAGCTGTGTTTCTCCCTGTCAAATAAATAAATAAAAATAAAATAAAATCTTTAAAAAAATAAATAAAAATAAAATATGGAAGATGTAGAAGTAGCTTTTTCTTGAGTGTTCAGAAGGAATACAACTTTTTTGACCCCTTGATTTTAGATCACTGAAACCCATTTTGAGCTTCAGACCTCCGGTATTATAAGATAACATATCTTCTGTTGTATCATAAACAAATAATTTAAGGTAATTTATTATAGTTGCAAATATGAAACTAATACAACATTTTTTTCTTCAAACATCTATTGTCATTTTGGAAATACTAATCTAGTCCATCACCCTGGCTTGAAGGGGCACATCTTGGAAGCATGGGGCTCATGGAATTATGATGTTTTAATGTAGCACCTCCCAAATTTTAATATGCATAGGAATTATGTAGGTACATTTTTAAAACACAGATACTGATTCAATATATTTTGGGTGGGGCGCAAATTCTGTATTTCCAACAACTTCCAAGGTGATCCTGATGCTGATACTTGTCAGATGTTCACATTTAGAGTAGTAAAGTTTAAAGAATGCCTGGGGAATAAATATCTAGCCTTCTTTAGTAAAAGCTTTTCCATGAAGTCTCACAAAGAAAATGTCTGGCTGCAAATAAATGATCATGGAAATAGGGGCACCTGGGTGGCTCAGTGGGTTAGGTGTCTGACTTTGGGTCAGGTCATAATCTCAGGGTCCTGGGATCGAGTCTCATGTCAGGCTCCTTGCTCAGCAAGGAGTCTACTTCTCTCTCTCCCTCTGTACTTTCCCACTTGCTGTTCTCTCTCTCTCTCTCAAATAAATAAAGAAATCCTTAAAAAAATCAGGATGGAAATAGATTTACAAGTATTGCCACATCCATCAGTATTTATGACAAAGAAAAATGTCTAAGAGAGGGATAGAGGAGAAAAGTCACAATTCATTGAAGTATCCCCCTCTCTGACAGTTTAGAGACTATCTGCCTCACTAATAAGACAGAAGAAGTACAAGGCACAATAGGTTTTATAAAATATTCTTGATTTGATAACAAAGTCATATAAAATACCTGGTGTAACACTGTAAAAAGAATTAGATTTATAGAATAAAATGATAAATTAAACAAATCTGGAGAGCTCTGCCTTGTTCTATATAAAAACTATATTCTAAAACAAACAAAAAAATTTCCCAATGTTTTATACTTGCTCTAGAAGCACCTCAGTGCATGGAAACAAAAAGTTTCATCAATTATCTTACCTTTTCTCTGCCTGGAGGGAGAAAAAAGAGAGCTTAAATAAATTTGAGGGTGCCAAAGATAACCATTCTCCACTACCTCTGCCAGCACGAAAAGAACAGATGCTTTTTCTTTTTCTTTTTCTTTTTTTTTTTTTCAGAGTAAATTTAGTGTCCATGAAAGGTACCGAGTTAAAGTCCCTAGAAACAAATGTATTCTCTGTACCTTCAAGTCTGGCAATGAGGATACAAGCATTTTCAGATACCTGCTCAATACTGCAGGAGAGCTCATTTCTAGACCATTTTTACATAAGTGGTCTTTATACATCGAGACAGAAATTGCAGACTAGCCTATTAGCAAGCTGCCAGTTGTAGGTGTTTTGAAGATTAATCCAAAATAAATCACTTTGTGCCTCAAGAAACCTTTGTTTAAACATCACCACATTATATACAGTGCTGCAGAATTTATAAAGCACTTTGTAATGGCAAACACTTAACTATAAACATTTTTCTGAGCTCTTAGTATGTGCTGGACAGTAAGAGGCTTTGTATCAGTGCTTTATATGTTTTACTGTATTTACCTCTCATAATGGCCCATAAATAGGTACCACTGTTATTTCAATTCTGCAGATGCACATGGTGATGCGCAAATCTTCCCATACATCACATATATGTTGCCTATGGTCACATAGCTATTCAGTAGAGAGGCCAGGCTTTGAATCTAGGAAACTGGTTCCAGAGCCCACTCATTTAATAATTACAGGACATAATTATCACAATTCTAAGAAATAGAAAATTACACTTACCAAATGTTAAAACCAACACCCGGGGGGTTATCAAAACATGATAACTAATTATCACATAGAAAGTATGAAGAGTCATATTTGAATGTAGCACTGCTTTCAGAGACCAGGGACTTTCCATCTTGTCCTGATACATTGGCTCAAAGTCTGGCCTTTTAATAAGTTTTGCTTGTGTAGATTCAATTTTGCCCATAAGAATAAAGGGTAGGTAAGCCCTTTTTTTTTTTTTAAGATTTTATTTATTTATTTGACAGAGAGAAACAGAGCTAGAGAGGGAACACAAGCAGGGTAGTGAGAGAGGGAGAAGCAGGCTTCCCGCCAAGCAGGGAGCCCGATGTGGGGCTCGATCCTGGGTCTCCAGGATCATGACCTGAGCTGAAGGCAGTCGCTTAACCAACTGAGCCACCCAGGCACGCCGGTAAGCCCTTTTACAATCAATGAGGATATACAATGCTAAATATTTCTGTTTTTCAAATTGGGCAATAAGTCAGCTTTTATTTTAACAATGCAAGTACACCCATTTCTGATGGAAATATTCCTAGACCTGGGAAGAAACTCAGGCTGGAGAAGTTTCCCTGTAGTCACCAGCCTCCCTTCCTGACATCTAGCCTACAAGGAGGTTTTATAGGCATGAGACATAGGGCATGGGGCACTGTTCTCAGAAGCAAAAGAAATAGTACAAATATGACCATTAACTTGGCAAAAATGTCTCCCAGCAGTAAAAATCATAACCACAACCTGACTGGCCCTTCAGAATAGCAGGCATTTTGGTTTTAAGGACTATGAATCAAGTTTTCTTTCTAACACACACAGACAGAGACATACATACAGAGGCACAGACTAGTATGGGGTCCTAGAGAAGCATGTATACCACTGAAACTGTTCCGCTGGGTCTTATGAAAGTGGAGCTGAAAGGCATGAAGGTCTCAGCTATTCCTCACCTACCCTTCCATCTTAGGGTTTCTTGATTTCCATTCATCTGCTGTACCCTCATTTCCACAGAGAACTTCCTCTGCTTTCTCATGGTTTCTGTCTCCTCCAAACTTTAGCTTGCACACACCTACTGGTGGCTGTGGCGCAACCGCTTAGAGGCAACACCAAATCTCATTGGCTCCATCTCTCAGCACTAGCATATGGTTTGGTCAAAAGTCCATTTCTCACACAATTAGTTGTGCAGAGAGAGAAAGGAGGATACTTCTTTGCAACATATTGCAAATATTACATACATACATACACTATGTGCATATGTGTATGTATTTTTTATATTTTTTAGTTGGGACAATGCTTGAACTAAGTAGAGATGTTGGCAGTACTGTCAAGCCAAAATTTGCCTACCCCCCTCATGTTAAAACTGATTTGGGTATATTAAAACATGTTAAAACAGATACACCTTTGTTACTTAGAATAAGTGGAGGTTTGCTTACAATATAAAGCTTTTAGATAAAATGACTTAGTACCCTTATTTAACAAATCAGTCCAATATTTGATGAACCTCAACAAATCCATTACATCGACTCAGTCGTTAGTAAATCTGTAATATGATGTTGTCTTACCTATGCTGGAAAACTAAAGCACTGTCATGCAGTATTTAATTTTTGCACCAAAGTAGGTATTAGAATTATAAACTGTCAGGTTTGAAAAGGCACTATGGAAATCATCTATATTGGGCATGACATTTCCACAGTTAGGTTTCAATAATATTGAAATTTCTAATCTTAGGCCTACCAAAAAGCTAAACGATAACTATGTTTGATATTTCTTATTTGCTTGGAAAAGACTCAGTTTGAACCTAATCTATTCAGCAAAGACCTGAGAGGTCTCTGTATTCTAATTAGACTTCAGTCCTTTTATATTAATGCTCTTGCAGATTGAATTCTGTACTTTATCATGGCTGTTATACATTTTGAACTTGCTTATATACTTGTTTTACCAATTAGATAGGGAGTAGCTGATACCAGCAATAACATCTTATTCATCATTATGTCCTTAACACCAAGTAAATACCTATGTAAATAGGTCCTCAATAAATGCTTGTCGAATCAATAAATAATGCATCAAAAATATATACATTAAATGATCAGTGAATAAGTTAAGAAGAAAGAAGAAGAGAAGAAAGGAAAGCAGATGTTCTTTTCTCTCAAGAAACTCGGCAAGTGAATTAAAACAATGACATTACCTCTTTAAAATATGGACATACTATGCACTTATTAATAAAATAAATGGTTTCATTTACCTGAATATTGATTTGCTCAAATAAGACAAATCACATTTTATCACATTTTTATTTTTACCCTAGATTTAGCTAAGCCATGATAAATAAAATTAATGTCAAAAACAATAATGTATTTTATTTTTTTAGTGTTCCAAGATTCATTGTTTATTCCCCACACCCAGTGTTCCACGCAATCTGTGCCCTCAATACCCACCTACATATTTCAAATGTATAGGAGCAACCATTCCTTCTTAATGTAGCTCTAGACAGTTAGGTTGTACCATGTATACCTGTACCCCAGGCCACTAGCGATTGGTTCCGGATGGGAATGTTGATCAAGTATAGCCAATAAGGACACTCATATTTTATAAAATAATGTGGACAGTAAATAAAAATGGATTTTGTTTCAAGTGGTCTTGGCAAATAAAGTATTGGTAATCTCATATTAGCCCACAAATTTTTGTTTTCTTAGAAAATTGTATGGTCTATGAAATCCACATTATAGAAATCATCTACCTAGTTTAGTGTGGAGGGACAAAGTCTTTACGAGAGAGAAAATAAGAGGTTAAAACCTGATCTTAGAGCTCTGATGATTATTTTTATGCACCAACTTGGAGTAGGCCTCACAGTACTCAGATTAAACATTCTTTCTGGGAGTGTCTCTGGATGAGATTAACATTTGATTCATTAGACTAAGTAAAGTAGATTGCCCTCCCCAAAGCACCCCATGTAGGTGGGGCTCATCCAATCCTCTGAGGGCTTGAATAGAATAAGAAGAAAATTCACTCTCTCTGCTGGATTCTGGTGCTGTGACATTCATTGTTCCTCTTAAATCCTTACACTCAGACTAGAATTTACACCTTCAGTTCCTTATGTTCTCAGGTTCTCAGACCTTTGGACTTAGACTAGAACTATGCCACCAGCTTTTCTAAGCCTTCAGCTTCTAGAGGATAGATCGTGGGCCTTCTCAGCCCCTCCATAATTCCATGAGGCAATTCCTTATAATAAATCTTGAATATATAAATACATGGATATGTATATATATAATTCATATTTCATTTTGCTCTATTTCAGTTGAAAACTTAGACTAACACAAGGGTTAGTGGATAACAATCCATCAGTGACAAATTTGGTCATGTGATAGATTAAGTGCCCTTTTTTTGACTGGACTGATTAACAATTATAATATTGCTCTTAATTGTTTCAAGCTGAAAATAACCAACTCTTATAACAAACCTAACTAAGTTGCAAAGTAACTTGACATGCACAATAAATCGTCACTGAGTATAATAATGACAATAATAATTAATATATTACTGTACTCACAAAGCATTTTCCTATCCATGATTTTGTGCACATGGTTCTCACTGTACAAAAAGCAAAAAACAAATAAATGGCAAAGAAGACTTAGGAGTCACTAATCCTAGGGCTAGGGGTATAAATAACTGGGTCAAAAATATGAGTTGGTAATCATTTGGCATTGTGCATGGCTTGGAATAATCTAAAAAATTACCCATAAAGAACCTCACAACTAGAATTCTTAGAGTTTATTCTAGTCCTCTATAATAGCCATTCAACCTGCAATAATCCTCATCTAAGATAGTTATGGAGCATGCAATAATAATAACTACTGGGATAGATCAGGAATGGGAAATACTTGAAGGAGTAAGTCCAGTTTGTACCTTAGAGAGTCTCCTGCCCAGGGGAGACTGCCATGCAATGCCTCTTTGAGTACCATCTGTGTATTTTTGGCAGGTTATCAAGAGAGAAGTTAAATGAATAATACTTTTGCTATTAATTGGGTTGGGGGTGGAAGTCACAATTTTGGAAGGGAAATATTAAATTTTAGAGATTGCTTTCTTTTAGATTGAGGCAATGTTTTCACAATAAAAGGACAATTTTAGATATACATATTTTTTATGACATAAGTAGTGGTTATAATGAGAAACATTTCATACACAGCATGGTGGTGTATAATCTTCTGCATTTACCTACAACATGCACCCCTATGCAGTCTTATTTTGTGGGGATACATGCTCAGCAGAAATTAGGTTAGGCCAAACTCTATTTATAGAGGAAGAATCACTGGATTGAGCATCAGAAGCCTGCATCATTCTTTCCTAGGTTATTCATGAGGAAAATGAGAGTGCCTACATTAAATGGAAGTTGAGACCCCAAATGAGATGGTTTACATGATAAAATGATGTTATACAGATGTCTAATAATATGAGAAGAAGAGTAGAAAAGGTCATGGAAGGAAAGAAGGGAAGAGATGGGGACAAACGACCAAAAATATGACAATGGAGAAATAATATGAAGACAGGATATGAGAATAAGTGATGGAATCCTAACTACATAAAAATGGATTTCTTCCATAAAACATGTATGATTTAAAGCTCCCTCATAGGTCTTTCTCCTCCACAAGTCTGTCACAATATTTATGATTTCTGTTTCTTTCACTCTTTTAGATGGGACTTGGAAAGACCCTGTTAAAACAGAATCGCTGATCTCTCAGGAAGGGTAACAGAAGCAGTTACCAGCTCCCGAGAGTGCAACACAAATGTGTTGACAAGATTTGACAGGCACTCTGCTAAGAAGGCTCTGAGAAATCAGGAAGAAGCTACCTCAGCTGGCAGATTTTTTTTTTTTTTTTTTAACAAAGATGGGGCAGACTGAGGATGCACTTGAGCTGATGGAGAGAAAAGTGTTTCTTAAACTTTAAAGTGCAGAGGAATCAGCTAGGGATCTTGTTTAAATGTGATTCTGATTCAGCGAGTCCAGAGAGGGGCCTGAGATTCTGTATTTCCAATAAGCTCTGAGTGATGCTACAGCTGTTGGTTCTCAATCACATTTTGAAGATAAAGAATATGCAACTTGGAAAAGAATCCATTTTCAAATTAATTTGAGGTGTCACAGAGAAGACCCCCAAAATGACTGGAATGTAACATTAGTTATTTTAATGCAAACTGTATTTAACATTAGTTAAAGTAACATAATGTAAATACATTAAGAATTGAGAAAACAATAACTCAAAGAAAAAGGGAGGTATACTGAGAAAAAATTACATTTTAAGCTGAATGGTTGACAAGAAAAAAATTTATACACCATTCAATACTTAATTACCTGTCATGCAATACAAATGCTAAAGACACTATGGTGCATACGTGCACAAAAGATTCATCCTCAGTGAAGTGCAGCCTAGCGGAAAGCTAATCAGTTATCAAAACCACCAGAAAAAAGTGGCAGTAAGCTAAGATTTAAAGCAGTGGTTCTCAGAGTGTGGTCCCAGGTGAGCAACATCACTGTTAAAATGAGAACTTGTCAGAAATGTAAATTCTCAGCCTTACCCTACATCTACTAGATCCAAAAGTCTAGAGGTGGGACCCACCAACTGGATGCATTAACAAGCCCTCCATGTGACCTGAATGCACACTAAAATTTGAGAAACAGTAATCTACAGGAAATGTAAAAGTTACCACACAGAAGATAAAGGGAAGAGAGGGAGAGCATGAGAGAGGTGAGAAGGTGTTCTTAGTTCAAGAGGTGGTGGGTCATGAAATGGCAGCCGGGAAAATGAATTTCTTCACAGTCCTATCTTCCTTAGCAAGCAAGGAAAAAAAAAAGTTTAAATGAATAAGAGAAACAGGATCTTCCTGCATTTACACCATTAGCCTGGCCCCCAAAGACCTTCAGTTTTGCAACCTTGGCTAAATCATCACAGTAGAAGTAGTTGAGGAGTCATACTCAAATCTGCAGTGCAGTAGTTCTCAGCACTGCTACCTATGAGGATTACCCAAGGAGCTTGACAATAAATAAGATGCAGGCAGTAAACCCAGAACAATTAAACTGGATCTCTGGGGCTGGGTCCAGGCATCAGATTTTTTAAAGTTCCCCAAGCTGTTCTAATGTGCAGTAAGAGTTGATTGAGCACCACTTAGTTTGGGGGGTGGGGAGAAAAGAGTCAGTAAAATCATGTTTCTGGTGGATTTTCTCTTAATGATGGTTAAAGCAGCAAAGAGTATATGAATGACCATTTGGGTTTTCCTGTGCAAGCCCCTTTGTTCCTACTGGAAAGGTTTTCTGTTAAACTGTAAATTCATTTTCATGAGAAGAATGAATTATGGATCTCTCCAAATAACAGTAATGCAAACTGTGCTTTCATGGAAAACCATGCCTTATTTAGAGAATACCCTTCCTTCTAGGTTACCTGATTCTGGTTTTGTGGGGACCCTGTGCTTTGAGCTATATTATAATTCTATGAATTGTAGATAACTGATAGCAGTGGGAAATAATTCTTGGCTAAAGACATGCAAATATATTCTGTCTGTCAGAGGTTCAATTGACTACCCTTCCTGGGAGCCAATTTTGCATCCATTTACAGCACATTTCAATATCCCTGATCTACAAATGTGTCTGTTCTTTTGATTTTCTTCTGAATTGGTTATAAAATCTCTTTGGTTCCTCTTAATAATTAGTTAAATAAAATTTTTAATTTTATCTTTCTTGAAAAATTATATTTTGACACAACCTTGACTCTAAATTAGTGCTAAAGACACTTGAGAAACGCAGAGGTACGATAGGGTTTCTCTATTAGGGCTAATGAAAAGCAGCAAGGGGTATTTTTAATAGTCACTAACTGGGCATCTACTCCATTCTTTCCCTGGGTCTGCAAAAATTAAACTATCACAAAAGTACAATTCTGAGTCCCTGCCTCCTAACTTCTCATTAGAATACCAACTGATAGAATTTTCTCATTAGTCCATTCCAGTAAATTAAATCAACATTTCTAGAAGGTCTTCTGGTAATAGAATGTTTTCTTTTTTAAAAGATTTATTTATTTATTTGACAGTGAGAAACACAGCTAGAGAGGGAACACAAACAGGGGGAATGAGAGAGGGAGAAGCAGGCTTCCCGCCGAGCAGGGAGCCCGATGTGGGGCTCGATCCCAGGTCTCTGGGACCATGACCTGAGCTGAAGGCAGTCGCCCAACCAACTGAGCCACCCAGGCACCAAAACAGCATGTTTTCATTATGGGACATAGAAGTCTCCTCCTCTTAGTGAACTTCTTTTTTTTTTTTTTTCTTCAAAAAGAGGGGGAAAATAAAACAACAACAACAGCAACAAACAAATGAAAGAAAAAACAACCCCCTAGCACTAGCTTTCTTTTCTCCTTGCCAAGCAAAGATAGTGGGATGGGTATAATCAATAGTTGCCAAAATACACCAACTTGGGGCTTCTAAGTCTCTATAATCAGTATTAATCAATACATTTCAATTTTCCCCAAAGAAGCAATTTCCACTTTTTTTAAAGCCAACAAACAAACAAAAAAATAATAAAGACAGTCAACCACAAATTCTAAGTGCATAATAATAGTTACGATGAGTTTCTCTAAAACAACAGACAGCAACACCAGAGAATCATATAGCAAAGATCCCACTCTTTAAGGAAAACTACCACATGCTGTTACAAAGTCAAATAAATGGCCTATGAAAACCTTGGCAGGGCCTCCAGGCAGTCTCAAAGTCAAAGGGCTACTTTAGTGGATGTAAAAGAAGTTTAAGTCACATCTCAATACAGAATAAAACTTATTTTAGGATACATAGTTAGCTCCTTCATTGAAAAAAAATGAGTTATCAAGTCCAAAAAGTGGATGTGATTTTATGATTGTAGGTGCAAGTACATTCAGCAACTTGAAATTTGATACAATGCACAGCTTCTATTTAGAATGTCATAAAATAAACACATTCTTTTCTAAATTATATTAGATTTACACCAAAAATTCTTGAGCTAGAGGTTTTTACTAGGTTGAAAAATAAAACAGAAATCATTTTGTTTGGTTAAAAAACATAACATGTAGGCACATTGCTTTGTTTTCCCCATGTAACATTTTCAAGGGTGAGTGAGTATTAGAGTTTCTTTAACTACTGCTAACTTGCAGATATTTGTGGTCTGCATGAAATTTCTGAGTACAACTCCAACCACACACCAGCAGTCATTTGATATCACTTGGCCTACCTTACCAAAGAAAACAAACAAACAAACAAATAATCAAACAAAAACCAATCTCGAGCAACCTCCACCAATACTGAGAAACTCCACATTTCATGACATTATTTTATTTTCCAAGGCCATTCATTCTAATTTCATTCAGTAATTTAGATGACTGTAAAGCATATGTATTCGATCTAAAAGCTTTCTTTTGAAAAGTAACATTTTACTATACTGAATCCTTCCATTTTAGCCAGAAAAACTGAGTTTTAATAGCATCTGCTTTAACTTATATTTTGGATTTCTTTTTCCTTTCTAATAAATAGACTAGTATTTTTTTTTCTTCTAGTATACTATTTTATACCTATGATACCTTCATTTTGTTATTTCATCATGGTGATGATTATCAAATTTAAATTATAAATTTAAACCATTTTTCTCAATACTGTTGTGGAAACCAAGGGTTTCTGGTGCTCAAATTACCACATAGCTCCCCTGGAGTCAGGATAAAGACACTGCCACATGCCCAGCAATGACCACTGTCTTGTTGAGCCGTCCCAAAGAAGCATCAATGGCCGGATACCCTTTCCTGCAACCCTGCCTGGCCTCCTAGAGCATTTAGGAGGATTAAGAAGATAATGCCATCAAAACACAAACCTTCTTAGCAGGGCCATCTTTAGAAAATGAAAAAAGAAAATTCAGGCAGATAAGGGAAAAAGGAGAGGTAGCCTGGCATGCTTTGAACTGAACCAGACAAAAAACAAAGCACAGTTCCAACAGACTTCAGGAAACAAGAGGACAAGCTCCCTTTGCAATTCTTAAGCTCTATCCACCCTCCCCATGTCCAGAAAACATTTATACAGTACCCAATGCAGTGAAATCCAGGCTTGAAGTGTTCTCTATCTCCAGTGCCTTTATTTGTCATCTTGTGGATGTAACTTGAAGTTACATATTGTCTGTTGGTCTTTGAACCAAATACCTCTAGAGAGGAGAATTGTGAACTCCATCTAAAACTCTCTCTCTCATGGTCACAAAACTGCTTCTCTCTCTCTCTCTCTCTCACACACACACACACACACACACACACACGTTACTTAACTTTTTTTTTTTGCCATTGATGCTAATGGGTAAAATGTGAATCATCATCATCATCATCATCATCATCATCATCATCATCTCCTAGGATTGTTGAGTTATGATCTGTAAAGCTCTTTAAAAAAGCATCTGGCACATGGTAGTGTTATGACTGTTTTTTAAATAAGTAACTTACACATCAATGGATATTTTTTCCAAATGCTGGCTCTTTTTTTTTTTTTTTTAAAGATTTCATTTATTTTACAGAGAGAAACACAGCCAGAGAGGAAACACAAGCAGGGGGAGTGAGAGAGGGAGAAGCAGGCTTCCCGCTGAGCAGGGAGCCCGATGTGGGACTCGATCCCGGGTCTCCGGGATCAAGACTTGAGCCGAAGGCAGTTGCTTAACCAACTGAGCCACCCAGGCACCCCCAAATGTTGGCTCTTAAAGTTAACTGAGATCAAACTTTTTTTAAAGAGAGAGAGTGCAAGACAGGGCACAAGTGGAGTGGAGGGGTGGAGAGGCAGAGGGAGAGAGAGGGAGAAGCAGACTCCTTGCTCAGCCAGGAGCCCGATATAGGGCTGGATACCATGGCTCAAAGATCATGACCTAAGATGAAGGCGATGCTTAACCAACTGAGCCACCTAGGCACCCCTAAATGGATCAAAATTCTAAGCGGAGAAAGTTTCTATTCAAAATATGCTCATAGATAGTTAGAATGTTAGATGCTAATAGAGAGGGACATCATTATTTATATTCTTTACAGCATAGGGTAAATTTGAATGTGGTCCCAGTCCTTGGCAAATATTTGGAAATATTCAGCTGTCCGCTCAGCCAGAAAAGGTATCCATTAAGAAGTGTACCAGTGATTTGAAAGTTAGATATAAATATTTGCTTCTCTGCTACCCACTAAACATAGATCCTCATCGAGAAAGGTACATAGAGATCCAATAAAAATAAACTTCTTAGAAGTTAACTCCTAACCAATTAATCATTCACTAACAGTTAACTCAGTGGCAGCTTTAATCTAAGCTGCTTTAAACACATTTGCTTATTTGGTCCACCTTCATCTCAAAGGTGAGGAAACTGAGACCAGAGGAGTGAGCTTAATGTATTTTGACACACCTCTGATGTTAAGTGCTTTTCACTTATTCACACAGTTGGTCCTCACAGCAACCCTTAGCTACAGAAGAGTGCACTCTTTTAACTCCAAGAAGTCACTTAGGCTAGTAACTGGTAGAGTCCACATTTTCGTATCTGAGACTCCGATGATTATGGTATTCATAACCGCAACATACACTTGACCACAACCCTAGGAACGCAAAGACTAGATTCAGGCTTTGCTCCTAGCAACTCTGTTAATTCCTTGGAGTCTCAGCTCTTCATCAGCAAAATGAGATTAACATACCCTGGGACCTCAAGAGGCCCTTTTGGAGCTAATGCTCTGTAACTGTTGGAAATCAAAATCTCTGATCAGAACCTTTTCTGAGTAAAACTGAAGCAGTGAGCAGTGCTATTCAGCACCTCTACCACTAACTTCCCTAGATTCCTGGCCCACATTTCTCCATGATCTCTACTTTGTTTATAACAATTCCATGAGGCATAGGGACCTTCTATGTGCTTTGAGTGTGTTCAAGACCTCTACTTCATATATTAAGTAATGTTCTTGAAAAATTTCAAAATTTATCAAGCAGCCAACTCAGGCTTTAGAATTTCAATTAACCAGTGTTGTCTTGCTCGCCAATGATGTAGCAGAAAAGAGATAGAAAAGAGAGATCACATGAGTGTATGAAAAGCTGTGACCACAAACGGATCATTTACACTGTCAGCTTTATCTGCTCCATCTGGCTCCAACTTAGCAACAGACCAATGCCAATGCATTCATCTGGAACATCCTGCAGGATGCACATATTTTGCACACATATCTTAAGTGACTACTAAAGTAGTTTTACCAAATTCTTTGATTTCTCCATATTCACTTTAGATTGCCACATTTACATAGCCTTTCCTTTCTGTTCCTCAGTACCTGTGGGCATGTTCAAGAACATGACCTTCCTCCAACTACCCCTTTGCCATTCTCTATTCCTTCTGATTCTTTGAGCTATTGGGATGGCAACAACACTGAGAATTTACAGCACAGCTGTCCTTGAAATAATTCAGAAGGATATGATGGATTGTAGCAAGGATTCATAGGTCTGCAGTTTAACCAAGAAGATAAACTTGTGCCACCAGGTCCAAACACCTGCAGGAGTCTTTTGTTTACACGTTGTTTTTAAAAGATTCGTATTGGTGGTCACCATTTCAAAACTTGAAACTTTCTTATTAGGATCTGCATTTCTGGCTTTCCTTGGAGAATGGAGGATTTAACCACAAAGGCCCTTTGCCCAGGGATAAATAACACCTTCCTTTTCACAAGGATTTGTACTCTTCTGTTGCCTTTGATCATACTAACCCTTATTACTTTCATACCCTGCCTGCTTTTTTGGTAATATACCTACCTAGATAGGCCTTTGTGTTTTTGGATCTAGACATAAAGCCTACTTTCTCAATCCAGTCACCCATTCCACAGTCCCCTATAATCTAGATTTAAGTATGCTTCTGTCCAACCTCCAATGACCCTAGAAGACATCATACAAGTGGAATGAGAAGAAAAAAAAGCTAGCCAGGAAATAGGGCAATAAGAAGGCAAGGAGAGAATAAGATTTAAACTTAGAGAAGGATGTTGGCAGAGGAACACTATAGTATAGTGGTTAAACAACAGAATTCAAATAAGGCTATTATCATCTGCTAGATGTAATTTGCGGACTATTGTACTATTCTGGGTCAAATACTCTCAATGGGCAAAAAAAATGTGTTGCAAATACTACCTCACTCTTAGGGTTGGAGTGTAAGGATTAAAGGAAATTCTTAGCATTGCACCCAACACATGGATGATTTAGTCTCTGGAAACTCCTAAGTGTGTGTGAGAATGTAACTGGAAAATAGTCCCCACAATTCCTTATGGCCAGTTAGCATATTAGGAAAAGAGGGGAAACAGGGCATGAGCATGTTACAGACATTAACCATTCACTACAGGAATCTCTTACGAGGGTCAATGAATGAAATTTAAGTAATAAAAGTTTACAAAACTGTGATGGGATTTATGGAAGAGGTGGACATGTGAAGTGCTGAAAGCCTAAACACTAGTAACAGGAATGGTTTTGCAAAAGCAACCATTATCTTACTTAAGTATGAGTTAGAATTAAATTTGCTTGCTTTTGCTACGTTTCTACACAGGTCAGTGGGAAAGAATAAATAAATAAGCACATATAATAGCTATGAGCAAACTATACACCTGGCTCAATCTTTATGATACAGTTGTGGGAGAAAGAGAAAGGAGTTGAAGCTAAATTAGCACTCTCTAGATACCTCCACCCCTGAGGCACTGAGTTTCCTAAGTAATTGGCATGGGGTAAGCAGATTTTAATGGCCAATCAGAGGGATTCACTCTGCTATTTAAAATGCTAGGTTGCTCTTTATTAAAAAGACTTTTTTGATTTTGAGTGATCAAGATATCCCCAGAGAACGCCTTTGTGGGTAGGATTGGGGGATATAATGACCAACATGGAGAAAAAGATGTTAAAAAAAAAAAAAAAGATACAGCTTTCTCGAGTCATTTACTTACATTTACTTACTGGTAGGCTTGCCCTCCACAGAAAATTTTACAAGGTCTCTCACCTACCATGACCCTACCTCAAAAGTCTCTCTCATTTAGGACTCCCCAAAAAGGAAAAATCTGAGAATTAATTAAGGGACAACCTATACCACTCAGGACGGAAAAGAAAATTCCATGTTCAGCGCACTATCATACCTTGGCTTAAACAGATCCCACAGCTAAAATGGCTTTCTCTTCTCTGCTTGGCAAATTCTATTTGCCGTTGGAGACCTAGCTACCTACTCAAGGCTTCTCAAATACCTGTGAGAAACTTAATCACTCTATCTTAAGTCTTCTCAGCAATTTTTAATAGTTTCTGCTAAAACATTTATTGAACTATCTTTATCCTCTACAAGATGTTAAATTCGTCAAAGATAAGTGGCACACTTAATCCCTGTTTTCCATTTTCAGTGCCTTGAATATTCCTTGGGATATAGTAGGCACTCAGTTAATTAAACCTAAGCACCTTCCTTTAAGGACTTGACATTACTTATATTGTGTCTATATGCAGGGAGGGCTATAGTTTCACAGCTAAAATAGCCAGCACTTCAAAGAGGTCACCTAACTATAAGCATTCTGTGAGTATAATAACAGAAAGCCATCCAGCATTTTCTCTGACACTGAAAAGATAAAGTGGTGAACAGAAAAGCTATTCTGCTTATTGAAATATGTTCTTCTAAACAAACTTACAAACAGAAATCATTCTTATTCATCCATTCATTTATTCATTCAATAAATACTTAGTGAACACCTAACAGCATCAATGCGGCAGTGTTCTAGAGACCGAACAGAACACGACAACTCCCTCTTTCAAAGTGATTTCCTTCTGGCAAGGGAAACCATAAACTAATTAACAAAACAAATAATTTCCTAGTGTAATAATTGTTATCTGATGTTGAGCTGATCCCTGAAGAACAGCAAGCAGACAAACATGCAAAATTCTGGAGAAGTTTTGTTCTAATGGAGGACACGGCTGAGCAGGAGCTCTCAATATAAACTCAACACAGTGTATTGGAGAAATAGAGAAAAGGCCAGCATCATGGATGAGGGGCAGAATGGGCCAGGCAGGAACATCTGTGTCAGACCAGTGGAAAGATGCACATTTTTGCCAAGTGCTAATGGATCAATTTGAGGTAGGGAGTTGCAGAGTTTGGTTTCTGATTTTATATGCTTCTCATATTAAAGTTTTATTGGTTTCTTGAGCTTCTCTGTGGGGAAACAGACTCCAGGGGGGCAAGAGTGGAAACATGTAGTCCCTTGGGAGATAACTGTCCTAATCCATTTGGGGATGACATTTTACTGCTGGTTAGTGTGCTCTGTGGAACCCAGATAGAATTTATGTTAATTACAAGAAAGTCACATGGTTCTCATCAACAGTGTTGACGAAAATTATTATGGAGTTCCACCCAAACAACCTCTCCAGTATCCCTTATTTAAAACAAACAAACAAAAAAAGTATATGGCTTAAACACCTTGAATGAGTAGAATGATTGTTTTTAGGTCACTATGATTTTTATTCTTATCTAAAAATACTGAAGCAAATATATGGTGCTGCCAAAGCACCTAATTAAAATGGGAATATTTCCGAGTGTGCTTTTGTAATACATCAGCTTTAATTCAGAGTCATATATGGTTGATAAGAAAATGTGCTGGTTCCTTATTTTATGCATGAAGAGTTCTGGCAACTAAGAAGAAAGTGGGTACACTATTTACTCTGGGAGCTTGAAAAGCAGTGGCCCCTCGAGTCTCAACAGAAATCACAAGCTAGAGACTAATGGAGACAGATGTTAAAGCTGAATGCAGTTCCAGAGTTTAAGTGCTGATTACCTACATAACAAAAGCTCTCCAATTTGGAAAGGATGTATGGCATGATTCTACAGCAGACCCTTCATTTCATAGACAAGAAACAGAGGTGTGAAGATGGTAGTTCGCTTGAAAGAATAAACTGGGCCTTTGTCTCTTAGTGGACTAGTTCCAGTGAACATGGATCCTCTATGAACACCAAATCATTGCTTCCCCCTTTTCTCAAGACTGATCCAACAAAATATTTGATTAAATAGTCTCTTATGTGTTTATTATCTGCAGAATGCATAGAGGTCTGAGTGTCAAGCAGTTAATCGCAATTATAAAGACAATTATAAAGGTAGTATATGTAGAAGTTAAAGGAGTTATCACATGCTGAACTGTGCTACGTGTCTCTTATGCATTGACTCATTTAGGACTCACAACCACCCCATGAACAAAGCACTTGTATTATCCCAGTTTTACAGAAAAATAAACTAAAGCTCAGAGATGTTAAACAACTTGCCCAAAGTCACAAAGTAAATAGTGTAGCCAGGGTCTGAATCTGAGCCATCTGACTCTAAACAAGGATTAGTAAACTGCAGCCTATTGGTCACAAGTCCACTTCCTAACTATATAAAGTGTTGGGAATTTTTTTAAGAGCTATTTATTTGAGACAGAGAGAGAGAGAGAGAGAGAGAGAGAGAGAGAGAGAGAGAGAGAGAGAGAGAAAGCAGTGGGAGGCGCTAAGGGAGAGGGAGAGAGAGAGTCTCTAGCAGATTCCCTGAGGGTTCTATCTCAGGATCCCAAGATCAGGACCTGAGCCAAAATTAAGAGTCTGACACTCAAACCACTGAACCACCCAGGTGCCCCATGTATAGATAAAGTTTTATTGGAACACAGCCACACTCATTTTGCCCTCTATTGCCATGGCTGCTTCTAAAATGGCAGAGTTAAGTAACTACAGTAGGAATCACACTGTTGGCAAAGCCAAAAATATTTACTATCTGGCCATTAAAGAAAAAGCATACTGACCTAAATCTTGTACCCTTAACATTCTTTAAGAATGCTTACTGAATGGGATGCCTGAGTGTCTCAGTCAGTTAAACCTCTTCCTTTGGTTCAGGTCATAATCCCACGGTCCTGGGATCAAGCCCTGCATCGGGCTCCCTGCTCAGTAGGTACTTCCTCTACCCCTACCCCTGCTCTGCTTCACTTTCTCTCTTTCGTGCATGCTCTCTCTCTCTCCCTCTCTCTCTACCCCCCTCTCGTGTGCACACATGCGCTAATTCTCTCTCAAATAAATAAATAGGATTTTTTTCTTTTTTTAAAAAGAATGTTTACTGAGTGCTTACAATGGCAAGGGCACTGTTCTGGGTGTTCTAAAAGTCTAATAAACAGATAATGACTCTTGCCGCTATGGAGCTCTACCCTAAAATATGCTGGGGCTCAGTGAAAATAAAAATGGGAGAACTTCATTAAAAAATAATAAGAAGAATGCTTTTTGGATGGCAAAAGCAGAGCATTACACCAAACATAGGGCCTTTTCTAGGCATGGGGTCCTGTGGGAGTACAGGTGGTATGTCCATGAAGCTAGCCCTGTTCCTTATATAGCCTTACTATATATGGGCTATGATACAACTGTACCCAAGAGAGTCTGACAAAGTAATCTTGATGCATAAGGAAGGAACACTCTGCTCCTTCTTGCACCCAGTTGACCTCCTGAGCTGGGGGACAGGGGACTATGTAGCTATCTAAATGGGTCACATCCCACAGGGTTAATGCTATGCAAAGCTGTGCTCCTTACACTTAGCACAAACTCACTGTTCTTTCTCCTTTTTAAGCAATACATTGTTTGTTAGTGTATAAATTCCAAACAACTTCAGTTTTCATAATCTGACTTAATCAATCATCATACAAAAGGATAATGGAACAACTCAATTTTTAGCTTCCATAAATATCTATTTCATGATGAACTTAAGTGAGGATTTATAAAGCATTCTCTGAGAGGGCCATAACCCAGGGCCAAGAAATCTTTGTGGGATACCTTAAAGAGGTATAGTTCGTCAATACAGTCTGTAATGGTGGGTGAATCCATGAACGAATGTTTGAGAGATCATTCAGGATAGTTTAAAAGCCCCACCTATGGAATCTTCTGAATGCCTGCCCCTGAATCCTTACTCTACCACATCCTAGCACTGAGACCTGGGACAAATTCCCCAACTGCTCTGTGACTTGGTTTCCTCAGGTATAACGTGGGAATAGAAACGGGATGCTGTGCAGAAGAAAAAAAAGTGAAAATGTATAAGATGCTAAGAACAGGGGGAACCTGGGTGGCTCAGTTGGTTAAGCGATGGCCTTCAGCTCAGGTCCTGGAATGGAGTCTCGCATAGGGTTTCTTGCTCGGTGGGGAGCCTGCTTCTCCCTCTCCATGTTGCTCCCCCTGCTTATACTCTCTGTCAAATAAACAAAATCTTTTAAAAAATTTTAAAAATGCTAAGAACAACATCTGGCAATGACGAATATAATAAAAATCTGAGTATCAATATTAATTATTATTTCCTTTGGGTGGGGCTATAAGCAAGAAGTCATAAATTAAAATATCTACCTAGGTCAGTACCAGTTTACCAGGGATTAACAGAAATGAATGAAGTTGGCATTTTAAAACACTGTTGGGCAACATCTGAAATGAGGAATGCATGCGTATTGGAAGGGCCATCCATCACTCAGCTTAAGTCAGTTGCTGCCACATTCAGCACTATTCCAGGGCAGCTGACTTTTTTTCCCAAGATAGAAAAACAAATAGAAATTTGAGTATTTACAAGAAATCTCCCAAAATTTCAATGTTGACCATGACTTCAATTTCATTTAAATTCCCTGAGCAGGTCATCCTAAGCTCATCCTCCAGCCAAATGTTTTGTAAACTTAGCTCTGTAGCATCCAAAAGATTCTCACAGAAGTGTGAGCCTTCCCAAAAGGGTAAGAACCCCCATTCTAGAGCATCAGTGGACCATCCACATATCTCAGTCCAGGGCAGACCATTCTATTCAGGAAGGTCTTCTGAGAAGTTGTGGAGCTGTGTGTCTAAAAGGAATCAATGACAAGGGAACAAATAGGTGAGCAGGGGCATAAAACTTGTCCTCTTTGAGGCAGTCATTTCTACTGCTAACTCCAGAAACAATTTAAGACTAGCCTTACCGTACAGGGAAGGTAGGGTTCATGCACCTGCTTTTCTAGAATTAATTCTATTCTCCCTTTCTGGTTTCCTATCTACAATCTTTCTTCCTTCTTTTCACTATCAAAGTCAACCCAGCGAAGAGTTATAATTTAATGTGAATGGAAGCCAGAGATCTTCTATTTCTCATGGATCTTTGTGAGGGGTACAGGGAGCTTCACATGGAGTGGATTCTCTGTGTTCCCATCAGGTTAATCATATTATTTCTGGTAGCTGAAAAAAAAAAAAAAAGGACAGGGGGTGGGCTTTGTCCTCTGGCTAATGGAGTTTACTCATCCATTCTGGGCCTCTCACTTCAAGCAGCAGAAATGGAAGAGTTAATAACTTTGATAATTTTCACTTGCCTAAGTGTTATCCATATGACTTTTAGTGCACACAGTAGATATAAAGACCTTAAATCCTAGTTGCCAGGGACTATTTTGAGGAGTCACTATATTTTCACTACATGTGCAATTGCCTTACAGTGATTGGGTACAAAGACCAAGCTCACCGGAAGCACTGGATGTTGTGGAACTGAACTGCATGGCAGCCAAGGTGCTCTGGATATTTTTGCACTGCCACCACCCGAATCAAACAGTCACCTGTCTCACAACAAGTATTAAAATACAAGGATCCTAATAGCCCAAACGCAGAACTTAATATTATTCTCTATCGTTTGTTGTATTATAGTGATTTCAGAACAATGATTCAAATTATTTAAGAATATGGGGTTTGAGCAAGATTTAGTTTTTTTTTCCATGTATTTTCATTATATCCCTATGCTATCTCTATGACAAAGATAACATACTCCCAATAATGCCGATACTCTGACAGAAATAATTGATGTAAGGTCAGGCATTTGAAAGAATAACAATTCTTTTGACTCCTAGCCAAGTGTGCTTTTCTCAGGAAATGAACCATTCCCTTTTTCCTGCTTTGAAAGCATTAAAATTCTTCCTGGTTGTTCATACTTCTAATAGCTCCTTGTTGAACTGCATCAACTTGGGCTAGTTTCCTCTCAGTATATCATTAGTGAAGACTTAATAACATAACATTCACCTTATGTCTCCCAATTGCCTACAGAATAATATCCAAACTCCTTACCAAGCTTTAGAAGGTACTTCACAATCTCACCTGAGTCAACCTCTCCACCGTTATAATCTTCCATCTTTACTCTGCATTTCCATGTTAGCCAAATTGATCTTCTCTCCATCTTTCATTTTCCTAAGCTTCCCTAATTGGTATCTTTCACTCAAAATCAAGTGTATTATCTAATACATTCATAAATGAACTAGACTTACTCCCAACTTCCTGACTGCCTACCATGCAAGAGTTTTAAAGATATTTTCCAATGTGCCAATTATTTTTAATTTTTTAAATATTACTACTGAATGTTTAATTTTTACATGAATCTTTACTTATTGAGTTATTTCTATAGTTAAATAACATTATAAAATAAGTTAACTCTTTTATCTACTTCTAAGTACTTCTTGCCAAAATAGAAAAGAAAAAAAAAAAAAAACAACGATGTCCTCTGGCTCCCAAGAATGGTCACTACCAATACAAGAAATGACATAATCCTTTGAAAAAAATGCATAAAGGAAAAGGAATCTTCTGAATTTTTTCTCTCTCTCTTTGTAGCTTTGATTCTTTAGGGATATCCAGTTTCAAATAAGTTTCTCCATCAATATCTACTCTCTCCTTTTACTGCAGAATATTCGGCTAAGCATTTGGCCCCAAAGAATACTGTGACTAACTTCTGACCAAGAGATATGAGCACAAGAGCCGACAACCTCCCGCCATGCCTTTAAAATCAAAGACTGTTCCCTGGCCTTCCCATTTCCTCCTTCCTTCCCTCTATGCAGACACAGTGGTATGACATCTTGATTTTTGCAGGTGAGGGCAATGCCCTGGGCATGGTAGAAAAAAAAAAACAGAATTTGGGCCTCTGATGATTTGTAGATCGAGTCACACTAGTAAAACAGAGATATATTTCTCTCTTGTGTTGATTGTGTTATTTTTGTTCTCTCTCACACACAGCTCTATCTCTTTTATAACAAGTACAGAAACATAAAATCCTTGTACATTTCCACAGATTTTTTACATGGCAAATTAAGGAAGCAACCGTATTCTAATGTAGTGATTTGTCTATGCCAATACTTTTCACCTAGGTGATTAAGAAGTGATTTGTTTAGTCATGCTCTTTTTTACCTCTAAATATAATTTTGTGTCCCTTGTCAGAGTCAGTTTCTGTATTATTGACCTATATTTAATTTTTAAAATTATGTAACACGATGGTTTTGAAGATAAGCATCTTCATTCATTATCCCTACCCACATCTTCTAATCGTCTCTAGGTATATGGCTGATAGCACATACAATTATTCTGTCTAAAATAATGCTGAGAATTCTTTTCCTCTCTCTCCTCATTTACCTTTACTCTAAGAAATGATGGGGAATTGTTTTTTTTTTTTAATATTTTATTTATTTATTTTACAGAGAGAAACACAGCAGAGAGAGGCAACACAAGCAGGGGGAGCGAGAGAGGGAGAAGCAGGATTCCTGCCGAGCACAGAGTCCGATGTGGGGCTCCATCCCGGGTCTCCGGGATCATGATCTGAGTCAAAGGCAGTCGCTTAACCAACTGAGCCACCCAGGCGCCCTATGAAATGATGGGGACTTGTAAAAGATAAACAAAGCCCAAGGAAAAAATGCAGAGATCTACAGACACCACATTCACATTTACATCTATGCTCTAGGGCCCTTTTGCCTTTACTTTCACAAGCTAGGTAACTGCCTGGAATAAAAGCACATCCGGAAAATATATATATATATATAAAATATAAAAATATAAAAACATATAATATATATTATATTTATATAATATAAAAAACATATAAATATACATGTGCATTTAACATATAATTCAGTGAATTCACTTCAAAGACTTCTAGAAGACCATATGTGAATTCCAGAGTAAAATCCTAGACTTGAGACTGATACCCAGATATCCATACTCATATCCATCTCTCTATCCCTATCTATATCTCTGTCTGCCTGTCTGTCTATCTATGCTTTTTATCCAGGATTTTTAATACATTTAATGTTTAATAAACTATCATGTTCTCTGATATCTACTTATGAATAATGAAAAATGTCATAATAAAACAGTAAGATCAGCAACTGCTTTTTGTTATGACCTCCCAGGCCTCAGATAATGAGCACTTGTTCTATCATTTAGTCTTCAAAATAAGTCCTTTACATAGGCTATTTACTCTAGATGGTGTATCTGAAACACTGAATATTTGTATCAAAGGTGTTCCATGGAAAGTGACAGAGCTATTAGTATTTGAAGTTATCATTGTTTAATATGAAGCCAGAAGTCAAAACAAGCTAATTATGCTGGATAAAACCAACCTATATAGGTTAATTTCATTCTTAAATTTTTTTTTAATTGAAGAATAATTTACATGTCATAAAATGCACAGATTTTGAGTTTCAATGAGCTTTGACAAATGTGTAAACACCAACATTATCAAAAAAGGAGCATTTCTCTAAGCCCCCAAAATTCCTTTTTCAATTAACCTACTTCCTCCAAATGTAAGCACTGTTCTGATTTTCAGCACCATGTAACAACTCTTTCAGTCACAGAAATGAAATTATTCAGTATGTTCTTTCTTGAGTCAGCCCTCCTTTAATGGACAGATTTTTTGAGACCCATCCAGACTGCTATGTGTATTGGTCATTCATCCCTTTCTACTGCTGAATAGTATTCTCTCATATGAATACAGCACAATTTGCTACATCCTCTTTGCTCTTCATGAACATCTCAGTGACTTCTAGTTTTGACCATAATGAATAAAGCTGCTGTGAGTATCTATGCACAAGTTAAGTGGACCCATGCTTTCATTTTTTTTTTAATAAAAACTAGGAGTGAGATTGCTGGGTTACAGCCCAAGTATGAATTTAAATTTATTAGAAACTACTGAATGTGTTTCTAAAATGACTGCCACTTTATGTTTATGTTTGATCTACCAAATGATACGAGCTGAGGGAAAAGGAAACAGGATCCCCACTGTGGATGTGAGGCCCACCTTTCTTAGCCCTATGCACACAGGAACCAGTATCTCCTGTAACAGTATCATAGATTTAGTTTCTAGGACTCCTGCAAGAGATATGTCAATATATAGAGTTCACTTCACTGAGAGAAATCAAAAGTTAAGTCTTTCTATCAGGAATTTATATTACTTCCCAGGCAGATGCTATTCTGGGATCACATTTACCATATAGTTAATGTTGCATCTTTTTCATATTTCAGAGCTAAAACACTCTGTAAAAACCTATTTTTTTATATTTAATAAAGTTTCTCTGTAGTCCAAAACCATACTCCATTTTGATACCAAGGTCAAGTTCTCATTTAGAAGGACAAAGCCTGAGCACCTGGGTGACTCAGTGGGTTAAAGCCTCTGCCTTCAGCTCAGGTCATGATCTCAGGGTCCTCACTGCTCAGTAGGGAGTCTGCTTCCTCCTCTCTCTCTGCCTGCCTCTCTGCCTACTTGTGATCTCTCTCTGTGTTAAATAAATAAATAAAATCTTTTTTTTTTTTTAAAAGGACAAAGCCTTTAATTAAAGATGCACTTAAGGCTGAACTAGTAATATTAAGTCTTTCTAAATATAAACAAGTTATAATTTTTTAGTTATTTACATTTTTTTAATTCCTCTTAGCAGTGTCTTAAAATCTTCAAGGGAAAAGTCATACATATTTTGTTCAATTTATTACTAAGTATTTTATTATTTGGATGCTATCTAAAAAGGCATTTGCAATTTAAGAAATGTTTAAAAAACTAATTAATTTACTAACACCACAATTTTTATTTTCTCTGTGCTATAAGGCCCTAAACACATTGCTATTATTCTGGTTTGAATACTCAAATGTAATTCAAAGGATTTAAGAATAGGGAAAAAAAACAATGATTTCTTTTTGTCCACATATTTACATTTCTAGTGTTCTTTATACCTCTCCAAAGATTCAAATTTCCATTAGGTTTCATTCTCCTTATACATACAGAATTCTTTTAAACAGTTCATCTTGTGTAGGATTGTTGAGATTAAGTCTCCCAACTTTCATATTTGAAAATGTGTTTATTTTATCTTTATTTTTTTAAAGATTTTATATATTTATTTGACAGAAAGAAACACAGCTAGAGAGGGAACACAAGCAGGGGGAGTGAGAAAGGGAGAAGCAGGCTTCCCGCCAAGCAGGGAGCCCAATGTGGGGCTCGATCCCAGGTCTCCAGGATTATGACCTGAGCCAAAGGCAGTCGCTCAAGCAACTGAGCCACCCAGGTGCCCCTATTTTATCTTTATTTTTAAAGTATATTATATTAGTCAGGGTTCTCCAGAGAAACAGAACAGGGCCAAAAGAAGACATACCTCTTTCTCTCTCTCTCTCTCTCTCTCTCTCTCTCTCTCACCTCTTTCACTCTCCTTCTCTCCCTCCCTTCCTCTCTCTGTTTAAATGACATGCAGGAATGTGTGTGTGTGTGTGTGTGTGTGTGTGTAAAGAGAGTGATGACTGATTGAGAGACAATTAGCTTATGTGCTTGTGGAGGCTGAGAAGTCTCATAATTTGTTATCTGCAAACTGGAGCCCAGAAAATCCCATGAGGTAATTCCAGTCTAAACTTGAAGGTCTGAAAACCAGGAGAGCATCAGTGCTTAAGGTTTAGACTGGAAAGTGAATATAGAAGATGAATATCTCAGCTTAAGAAGAGAAGAAATTTTCCCTTCTACATCTTTTGGTTGTATTTAGGCTCTCAGTGAACTGTACAGTACCAACCCACACTGGTGAGGGCAGTATTCTTTATTTGGTCCACTGATTCAAATGCTAATCTCTTTTTATCTACAACCTCACAGACATACCTTGAAATAATGCTTTACTAGCTATCTAGGCATCCCTTAGCTCAGTCAAGTTGACATATAAAATTAACCGCCACAGATATTCCCCCTGGATATAGAACTCTAGATTTATGGTTTTTTCTTCTCTGTTCTCTTATTCAGCATTTTAAGGATTTTTTCATTGTTTCTCACAAGAATTAGGATATTGCTTACTCTTTTTTTCATTTTTCTAATGTTTCCCTTCTTTCAGCCAATAAATTTCCTTTTCTTTGGCTTTTAGCAGAGTGATTATAGTGTATCTAGATACGGTTTTTCTTTCCATTATATTTTATGAGGTTCAGTATGATTCTTTGATCTACAAATAATTGTTATTCATCATTTTAAGATACTTCTGCCATTATTTATTCTAATATATCTTTTGCCTCTTTTTATCTCCCAAACCCTTATTGGGAGTCTAAATATACATGTACCTATACATACGCATACACATGCATATACAGGTGTGTGTATATATATTGTATGTGTGTATACGCACACACACACACACACACACACACACAGTTACTATTTGATGTTATGCCACAGGTGATTGAGGTGTTGTTTTGTTTTCCTAGTCAATCTGCACTTTAGTTAGATGATCGCTATTTAGCTTTCCTCAAGCTGATTGACCAAAGAATCTTATTTCCAACAAGCTGTTACCCTTATTTTATAAACGTGTGACTTTAAATACTGCATTTTTTCAGTTCTAGATTTCCATTTAGTCATTTTAAAGCATTTTTTTACAATTCTCTTGAAAATAATATAATAAAAATTCATAGTAATATAGAAACCAGAAAATGTAGGTTTTAGAATTCAGAGTACATCTATTATTTTACCAGTCATCCATTCTCCCTTTTTCTGGTAACTGTACTTTTACTTTGTGGGATGTCTGTTTTATTTAGGCTCACACTGACTCAAGAGTAAAGTGCATGACCTTAGCTTAAGGTAAGCAGTGATTTTTAGTCCCCTGAGCAAACTGATTGTTTTGGGTATAGATTCATGTTTCACTCAGAACCAATGAGATATCAGAAGATTTTCTACAGGAATCCTGGGAAGGGACTTCTCATTCTTGTAGGACTTTATCCCAGGACTCTGAAAAGTCTAAAATTGCTGAAACCATTTTGCCTACATGAGATGATCAACCTCCTGAAGATGGGGCCAACATACAATAAGACAAGAGACAACTTGAACTAAGGAATTGAAGATATTCCAGGTGAAGTCTGATACAGTGCATCAAGCCTAAATCTTGCCTATATTGCATGAGGCAATACCATTTTATTTTAACTGATAGACCGGATTATTAGTTAACTCTAATACCTGGATTAACTCTAATAGCTGAATTTAGGTGGGAGCTCTGAAAATGATGAATTATAGATTATGTCATAATAAGTAAAAAAAATATGCTTACATCTTAATCTCGGGCTTTAGGAAGGCCATAAAGGTCTGCAGCCACTAGAGTTGTTCAAACAACCTCAAAAGGTTATCCAAGCTTGTCATGAGCATATCATTATCTTCCATCCATGGAGTGCCATGAAAATGGTGGGAAAGCATTGCCTTAAGCAAACCATTTAATATTTCTAATCTTCATTTTTACCATGTGTTAAATAAGAAAGCTGTAAAAGGGTATCGTTAAGGGATTTTTAATCTATACCATTTTATGAATCCACATTGTCAGTTTTGGCTGCAAAGCTCCAATAGCCAAGTCCAAAACCATACTGTATAACCACGATGTGAAATGGATTATGTCAACACTGAAAGAAACAAAAGGAAAGGCATAATTAATAATTAACAAATGGAGAGACACTTAGCACACAACCCTGGGACACATAGGGTCATCAGAGATGAGTGCACATAAAAAAGGACTTCCTATAATGGATCAGATCACTTCACCTGTAACCTAGATGGTAGCACCAGTTTTAAGGAAATTCTACACCTAAAACTGCAAACACATCAAAACAGATGCAGATACTGAGTCTAAAGTCCCTAAAACATTAAAGTTTCCATCATTTGATTACTATCCCATAGTCAATTAATCCCATGTGCAAGAAAACTGTGAAGTTGCAAAAAAAAAGCAATGACATTCATTCTACAGCAGAAAGCAAGACAGATGGGGCACCTGGATGGCTCAGTTGGTTAAGCGACTGCCTTCGGCTCAGGTCATGATCCCGGAGACCCGGGATCGAGTCCCACATCGGGCTCCGAGTGGATCGAGTCCCACATCCCTCCCTGCTCGGCGGGAGGCCTGCTTCTCCCTCTTTCGCTCCCTCTGCTTGTGTTCCCTCTCTGGCTGTGTTTCTCTCTGTCAAATAAATAAATTAAAAAAAAAAGAATTTGTTTAAAAAAAAAAAAAAGAAAGCAAGACAGATGAATATGGGCACATCACGTTTCATAGAGAAAGAATGCACTGCATCATCCTTTTAAGAGATCTCACTCATCCTCTAGTACACCTTCATCATTTTAAAGATGAGAAAGACCATGCCAAATCTGATCTTTTCTGATAAACCAAACAGGTTCTTTTGCCACATTGTGCTCAACTATGGTCATCTAATTTCAGGTGTACACCCTATAAGAGATCCCATAGTATGAACCAATGGGCTTCCTTTCCTGTTAAGTCAATAGTATGTGCTATCCCTCTGGACCATTTAGCTCTTTCCAGTAAGAGAATCATTATTTAAGTTGACATCTTTGTTTAATCCTCTCCTGATGCTAAGATGTATCCTGTAGGGAATTGGATACAACTATCTAGCTCAGAAAGGATTATAAGTTAATGGATCAGTTGGTGGTACCTGAGCCTGTTGTGCTTTCTCAGAGACAAAGATGCTGCTTCCATCCCACTTCACTGAAGCTGTAAAAAAAGTTCCATGGGTAGGAACCAAGAATTTCAGCAGGTGATACAGGAAAAAACAGTCACTACAGATATGGAAAAAACTGTCCCTATATGCTAGCATTGCTGAGAAACTTATGCCTGCTGCATGATGACAAAGCTGGGACTCTCGAAAGCTGGCAGATCTCTGAAATGCTCTAAGAACCAAAGCATGCATCTGTGCATAAAGAGAAATCTGAAGGGGTGTCCTGGAAAGCAACCTTGTGACTTACTCAGTTGGCAACCTGAAGCACCACCAGCTTCCTAAGTCTTCCATTTTTCATGCTGATGGGAAGTTGGAATGGTTTTAGAAATTCAGAATCAGTGTCTCATCTGTTCACACCTTCACTAGCTAGCTCACCCAAGCCTGCAACCTGGTGTGTAGCCGAGCATTAAGCTCAGAGTGGGTAATGAATCTATCTTGATTATGTTTAACAGAAAAATAAATTATCTTCCCTTTAAGTTTTTCTTTTCCTTGCTATTTATTTATTTATTTATTTATTTATTTATTTATTTAATTTTGTTTATTCTTAAGATTTTATTTATTTGACAGAGAGAAACACAGCCAGAGCGGGGACACAAGCAGGGGGAGTGATAGAGGGAGAAGCAGGCTTCCTGCCAAGCAGGGAACCCAATGTGGGTCTCGATCCTAGGTCTCTGGGATCATGACCTGAGCCGAAGGCAGTCGCCCAACCAACTGAGCCACCCAGGTGCCCCTTCCTTGCTTTTTAAAGAAGATTTATTTACCTGGGGTGCCTGGGTGGCTCAGTCAGTTAAGCGCTGCCTTCACCTAAGGTCATACTCTCAGAGTCCTGGGATCTAGCCCAGCATCAGGCTCCTTGCTCAGCAGAGAGTCTGCTTCTCCCTCTCTCTCTGTCCTTTCCCCCTGCTCATGCCTGGTGTGTGTGTCTCTCTCTCTCTCTCTCTCTCTCTCTCTCTCTCTCTCTCTTTCTCTTTATCAAGTAAATAAATAAAATATTTAAGAAAAGATTTATTTATCTATTTGATAAAGAGAGTGTATGAGCATGCGGATGCAAGGGTGCAGGGAAGAGAATCTCAAGCAGGCACCCTGCTGAGTGTTGAACCACTGGAAGTAGCGAGATCTCAGGAATGTGAGATCCTCACCTGAGCTGCAATCAAGAATCAGACACTTAACAAATAGCCATCCAGCTGTCCTATCCTTTTCCTTTCTTGACCTCAGGTTTATGGGATGGTTTTTTTCAGTTATTTCACTTTTTTTTTTTTTAATTCCTAATTTAAAAATAAGTTCCTATATAGATAGCAAATTTGCCATCTACGATTATAAAGTGAACTGATATGTGTAAAGCAATCAACACAGTCCATGGTACATATATAAGCATTAACTGTTATCATTGTTACTGTTATTACTATGAATAGAACTAATACTGTTACCACTTAGATGCTTCTAATCTACACATGCACTGTCATTTACAAGCCCCATAGAAATCAAAATCCAACATTTGTGATCAGATGAAGTCATGTGGGGGCGCCTGGGTGGCTCAGTTAGTTAAGCGACTGCCTTCGGCTCAGGTCATGATCCCTGATCGAGCCCTGCATCGAGTTCCCTGCTTGGCACGAAGTCTGCTTCTTCCTCTCACTCCCACTGCTTGTGTTCCCTCTCTCGCTGTGTTTCTCTCTGTCAAATAAATACAGGTTTTTTTTTTTAAAGATTATATTTCTTTGACAGAGAGAAACATAGCGAGAGAGGGACCACAAGCAGGGGGAGTGAGAGAGGGAGAAGCAGGCTTCCGGCTGAGCAGAGAGCCCGATGTGGGGCTCGATCCTGGTTCTCCAGGATCATGACCTGAGCTGAAGGCAGTTGCTTAACCAACTGAGCCACCCAGGCGCCCCTAAATACAATCTTAAAAAAAAAATGAAGTCATGTGCCATAATGTTCATTGATTAAGATTCTCTCAAATTTGAGATCAAGCAAAGACCATCAACACTGAAGTAAGTTTGGGCTAAATTAAGTTTTACTTAATTTAACAACCATACACTGGCTGCTTATTTACGTGCCAGGCACTGTGCAAAAAACCATGTGAGAGAGAGTGAGTGAAGACCGAGATTTTTTGGAAAGGCAAGGTAACAAACAACTTTTATTCCCATATCAATGTTACAGATGGGGGACGTTAGTTGCTGATGGGGATCCATGGTTATTATCAGCTAGATCTTCAATTTATGCCAACATTTAACCATATATTAGTAGTTATATAATGCCCTCATTCATATTTCAAATGACTTTCAATGTCTTCCTGCAAACACACACAAAAAAAATAAACTATTTTTAGGTCACAAATTCTAAGTTAGTGGGCTGAATTTACTCAAACAGGCATGTTTATTTGAAGCATTTTGAAATTAGGAGCTTTCAGATTTAAAATTTATACCATACATCTTGACACTTTAAAAAAGTGGAGGATGTTGCAATATGGGACACTCATTCCTATATAACCATGGTTAGGTAAAGAGGAATAGCAGCTACCTTCTTTAGAAAAGGTTTCTCTTCTCTAGGGTGTCCAGACCCCACTATTCACTCCAGGATGAATGAGCATGCACTTAGCTCACTTCACTTATTTATATGAGTTGCTCAGTGCTTTCCACCACTGAATGGTGTAACCTCCACTCTATATCCATAGATTTCCAATATGCCTCTAGGTGACCACGATGCCCTGCAAAGTTAATGACACCGAAGCTCAGGGGCCCCTCACTAGTACAAAACCTTACAATTGCCCTGCACCTAATTTTATATATTTAGAAGGTCTTCTAAGTTTCGGTAGGTTTCAGTCCCATACCACCTCGATCTGCTTCTGGTATCTCAAAGATTGTCAAACTAGAATGAAATTCAACCATGAGAAAACAACCAACACCAAAACCCACACATATGGAAAAATTGCTGCCACTGTTAACTCATGGATATTTGATGGAAAATAACTGGGGAGGGTGGATCTCTGCTATTGTTGGGCATTATTTCTGACTGGGTATGGAAAATTAATAGATAAAATGATAGCGTGCCTTTACTCTCAGAATGTTTGTTAAAATCAGCCAAAAGTAACTGAAATTGTGATAAAAAGTCACAGCCAGACCACTTGGTATAGTGTGTGATGCTCTGATTTTAGAAGGGCAGAACTAACTTGTGAATTAAAGCCTTTAAGGTAAACCCTGATTCTGGAAGAAGGAACATAAAGCCTTAATTAACCCCAATGTCTCTTGCTCCCAGAACTCTGCTTTCAGGAAAGCAGTTAAACAAGCAGAATCCATGGGAGCCTTCAGAAAAATTCTCCAGACCAAAAATGTTGGTCTCACATTATCCCTTGTAGCCAGACCTTTAAATCATGTTCTTAAGAGATGGTGGTGGTGAGTTAGGGACAGTATCGAGAGTCTCTACAGGAACTGCCAGGATCAAGAAGGGATACCCTAACTGAATAGAAATCTTGGAATAGAAATCAGGGAAATCTTGGAAAGGCTCAGCCTAGGCTAAGCTCCATAGCACTTGGAAATCCAGCCAAAGCAGTAAGAAGCTAAAAGAAAGGCAAAACTGATATACAACAGTCAGTAACATATCAAACTCTACATCAGCAGTTCAATAAACATAACCCACAGACCACTTGCCTCTTTTACTACCTGGACTAGGCCCATATGTAAGAGGTACAAAAATAAAATAATTATCTCTGAGTTATTCTATAGACTTCCCAGAGCATCCAATAGTAACTACTTGGAATTGAGGCTTTCTTAAGGCAACTACTAGACATTATCATTGTAAAGGGATGGGGACAAGAGAAATACAAAAAGAAAAAGAACAAGGACTTTAGTCTTGTGCTTGAATGTTGGCCCTGCACTTATGGTCCACCTGATTTGGTGCAAGGCAACTCTTCTGAACAACAGTTGTTCCATATGTGAATGGAAGTTAAAATTCTTCTGGAGCTAAGAAGTTCACTGAGGACCAAATGAGTTTACTTTTGTTCTCACAGACTGGCACTTCAAGAAACATTTAATAATAATTTTGTCCCCCTTTTTCATTAGCAGCATCAGTGCACTGGGTCACTGAAATAAGAGTAATGAAAGGAAGAAAGCCCACTACATCAGATAGCCACTGTTGTATAACAAACTGCCCCAGAGGACAGTGGTTTGCAATAGTACACATGTATTATTGCTCCAGAATGTATGAGTGGTTCTACCTGCGTGGGCCAAGATTGGCTGATCTTCAATGATAGAATCCTGTGTCTTTGGTCAGCTGGGTAAGAGGCTAGGTGTTCTAGGAAAGATAACACTTGCATGTTTAGTGCTTATCTGGCTGGCTCTTGGCTATGTCAAGGATAGAAACTGGGTTCTGGATCTCTTATCACCCATCAGGTTAGCCTGGGCTTATAGCCATGGCATCTGAGCAGGGTTCAAAAACAGGATGCAAAAAGAGGCAAAGTCTCTTGAGAGGCAGATTGAAAACTGGCACACTGGCAATTTCTGCCACATTCTCATGGTCAACACAAGTCACAAGGGCAGTCCATATTCAAGCGGTAGGGGAAAACTCTATTTCTTAAGAGTTGCTATCAAAGATGTTGGTCAGAATGCAGGAAAAGGGGAACTCTCTTACACTGTTGGTAGGAATGCAAGCTGATGCAGCCACTCTGGAAGTTCCTCAAGAAGTTAAACATAGAGATACCATGTGACCCAGCAATTGAACTACTAGGTGTTTACCCCAAAGATACAAATATAGTGATCTGAAGGGGGCCCTGCACTCCAATGTTTATAGCACCATATAGTGGACAACAAGAGCCAAACTATGGAAACAGCCTAGATGTCCATCAACAGATGAACGGATAAAGAAAAAGTGGTATATGTATATAAAATGGAATATTACTCAGCCATCAATAAAATAAAATTTTGCCATTTGCAACAATGTGGCTGGAACTACAGGGCATTATGCTAGGTGAAATAAGTTCATCAGAGAAAGACAATTATCATATGATTTCATTCATATGTGAAATTTAAGAGACAAAACAGAGGATCATGCGGAAGGGAGGGAAAAATAAAACAAAATGAAATCAGAGAGAGAGAGACAAAACATAAGAAATGATTAATCATAGGAAACAAATTGAGGGTTGCTAGAAGGGAGGGGTGGTTGAACAGGGTAACAGGGAGACAGACATTAAGGAGGGCACATGACGTAAAGAGCACTGGTGTTATATGCAACTGATGAATCACTGACCTCTCCCTCTGAAACAAAAAATACATTCTATGTTAATTGAGTGAATGTAAATTTTAAAAAGTTGCTGTCAAATCATACTGCATAGGGCATGGATATAGAAAGGCATAAAAAATTAAGATCATAACCAATCTACCACATCTCCTTGTTTTAAAATAAAGGAAACAATATTTGTCCATGTTTATAGAAAGGATAAAATGAAACAGAGCATTTAAAAGAGCGATAGCAGGTTCCTGGGTGGCTCAGTTGTTAAGCGTCTGCGTGTAGCTCAGGTCATGATCCTGGAGTCCCAGGATGGAGCCCCGCATCCGGCTCCCTGCTCTGCGGGAAGCCTGCTTCTCCCTCTCTCACTCCCCTTGCTTGTGTTCCCTCTCTAGCTGTGTTTCTCTCTGTCAAATAAATCAAATCTTTAAAAAATAAATAAATAAACAAATACATAAATAAATAATAAAATAAAAGAGCTAGAGCAATGGCACATCCTCAGCACCTGATACAGCTTTTGCTGTGTCGATCAGCCTTATGCACTAGAATCCCAGCATTTTCTTCACAGCTTGTGTTTTTCTTTCAAAGAAAAATTAAATTCCAAATAGACTTAATTCTGTATGAAAAACAAATTATATGTACATTATATTCTTTACATCTAGTTTAGAAATGATGAATATTATCTGTGTAGGCAGCTCAAAAATAGGATGTTTTTCTGTTGTGAGTTGAATGAATTTGCATCTTTTCTCTGATGTGTTAAATAGAGAAGCAAGCTATAAATGCCAAGTGAGGGTTGTGCTGTCACTTGCTATGAAGGATCTGCTTGGTGGCCTAGGCCACACGCCTAGAGGTATTGGTGCAACTCTGCATGAGCACAGTCCTTGAAGGCTGGAGATAAAGCCTGGTCAATATTAGAGCATAATGGAGAGTCTACGCATATTTATGAGCACTACAGAATTTTAACACAAGTGGTGGTCAAGTTATAAGGATAAACAGATCTCTTCAGAAAAGGTTAAGAAGCAAAAGACTGTACCACCCATGCATGAAAAGTGCTATACCAAACAAATACAATGAGTGTCTTGACTTCCATACTGAGAGCTGAAAAATGCTATTTACAGGAGCAGAAAATTGCAGAGGCACAAAGCATGAAGGACTATGTACAAATACCGGGCCAAAGAAAATGCAAATAGAAAAGAAGGGAATCACTGGCCATTCCTGTTGCTTATTCTCTAATGAATTAGGGAGGACTATCAAGTTAATGCAGGTTTAAGGCAAAAAGTGTTGGAAACAAACAAACAAACAAACAAGCAAAACCAAACATAAAAGATTCGTTTTCTAACTTTAAGACTGGGAACTTTATTCTAAGGTAAGAAGTGTTTAGACAGTAATTAGATACCAAATGGGTCTACAGAAGGGTAATGCAAATAAATATTATAAAGAGTTCAGTCTTCTAACAGCCAACAAAAATATAGATAAATGTCATATTACAGAGTCCTGTCCCAAAATAGTTCAAAGAAAAAAAAGAACTTTAATGAGTATAATGAAGGAATCTTTGATCTGGCACCTGTCAAGAATACTAAACAGTAAAAGTAAAACAGCATCTCTACTGGAGAGGATATTCTACAAAAAATTCACAAATCTTTCTCTTAGTCAACAAATTATCTCTCAGCAACAGTATTTTGCAACTAAACAGCGTGTTCTAAACAAATGATCTTTATCCCAAAACATAAAGAAACTATTTTCTTTTGCTGTTGCTAGAAAAATATGTGGAAAAATGCAAGTTAAAAAATATTTTATCATACAATGCCATTCTTTGGATCACTCCTTAAAACAGTATGGGGTCCTCAAAGTTAAAAATAAAACTAACCAATGATCCAGCAATTGCACTACTAGCTATTGACCCAAAGGATACAAAAATATTGATTCAGAGGGATACATGCATGCTAATGCTTACAGCAGCATTATCAACAATAGCCAAATTATGGAAAGAGCCCAGATGTCCATCAATTTACGAATGGATAAAGATGTGGTGTATATATATATATATATAATAGCATATTACTCAGACATAAGAAAGAATGAAATCTTGCCATTTGCAATGATGTAGATGGAGCTAGAGAGTATTCCGCTTAGTAAAATAAGTCGTTTAGACAACAGATACCACATGTGAAATTTAAGAAACAAAACAAATGAGCATAGGGGAAAAAAAAGAAAAAGAGAGAGGCAAACCAGGGAAAAGACTATTAACTGCAGAGAACAAACGGATGATTGCTGGATGGAAGTGAGGAGGGTGCATGGGGGAAATAGGTCAGGGGATTAAGGAGGGCAATTGCAGCGATGAGCACCAGGTGATGTATCTAAGTGATGAATCACTAAATTCTACAATTGAAACTAATATTTCAGGGGCGCCTGGGTGGCTCAGTTGGTTGAGCAACTGCCTTCGACTCAGGTCATGATCCCGGAGACCTGGGATCGAGTCCCACATCGGGCTCTCTGCTAGGCGGGAAGCCTGCTTCTCCCTCTCTCACTCCCCCTGCTTGTGTTCCCCCTCTAGCTGTGTTTCTCTCTGTCAAATAAATAAAATATTTAAAAAAAAAAGAAACTAATATTTCATTGCATGTTAACTAGCTAGAATTTTTTTAAAATATTATTTATTTATTTATTTATTTGAGAGAAAGAGAGAATGAGAGAGAGAGCATGAGAGGGGAGAAGGTCAGAGGGCAAAGAAGACTCCCTGCAGAGCTGGGAGCCTGATGTGGGACTTGATCCCAGGACTCTAGGAGCATGACCTGAGCTGAAAGCAGTGGCTTAACCAACTGAGCCACCCAGGCTCCATAACTAGCTAGAATTTAAATAAAAACTTGGAAAAAAAAAAAAAAAGAATTACTCTTTATATAAGATACTTGATATATGTGTCATCAATGGTCATCTGTTGAATGATGATTTTATTGAATGTGTTTTTATGGCTAAGATCATTGCTAAGTACTTTATAAACATTATCACAACTGTAAGACAATCCTATGATGTAGGTATTATTATTTCTGGTTAGGAAACTGATGCCCACAGAGGTAAGCAACTCACCGCAAATGGTACGGTTACTAAGTGGTAGGGATGGGAATCCAAACCATGTAGTTAGAATCCACATTAATTACTACCTTCCTTTACCGAGTTGAAGTAACAATTAACATTGACGAGGTAGATGCACATTCTCTAAAGAACCTCAGAATCCGGGGCACCTGGGTGGCTCAGTCGGTTGGGCGACTGCCTTCGGCTCAGGTCATGATCCCAGAGACCCAGGATCGAGTCCCACATCGGGCTCACTGCTCGGCGGGGGGCCTGCTTCTCCCTATCTCATTCCCCCTGCTTGTGTTCCCTCTCTAGCTGTGTTTCTCTCTGTCAAATAAATAAAATCTTTAAAAAAAAAAAAAGAACCTCAGAATCCAAGTCAAAATATCAAATTCAGTTTTCATTTCTGAAAGTTACTTTATATTTTAGTATTTCATCAAAGCATTGTTTCTGGGTAAATATAGGGCATAATTTTGAGTTCTTCAATCCCAATCAATTTGCTTAAGAATCTCTTTCCTTGGGGCGCCTGGGTGGCTCAGAGGGTTAAGCCTCTGCCTTCAGCTCAGGTCCTGATCTCAGGGTCCTGGGATCAAGCCCCATATGGGGCTCTCTGCTTGGTGGGGAGCCTACTTCCCCCTCTTCCTCTGCCTGCCTCTCTGCCTATTTGTGATCTCTCTCTCTCTCTCTGTCAAATAAATAAATAAATAAGGGTTGTTTTTTTTTTTTTTAAAGAATCTCCTTATTTTGGCTATTATAAAGTTTATATTTTAAACACCTAAAACTGTGTTAAAGATAGTAGAATATGGAACAACTAAAATTAGAATCAATGGGTAGAAGTTGCAGGAAGAATACTGAATGTTCTGAAGTACCTGAAAACTCTCTGAGATATGACAAGATATAACACACAGAAGTATTCAAGACAAAGTTAGTTGCTCAGAACAAATGTGGCTGGTTAGGGGATATTCAACAACAGTTGGGGAAGGAAGTCAACCTAGAGAATCCAGTAATTGGATTTACTCACTGTAATGTGGAATCATTTTGCTTAAAAAAAAAAAAAAAGTTCTGACTTGTTCAAAAGTCATTGCCTGTATGAAAAGTCAATAGAGCAGTTCCAATCTTCTGACACTTTCCTCTAGTACAGTGTCTCATGTGGAGTAGATATTCCATAAATGCCTATTGCCATATTGCTCATACAATTATACAGATTATATGGTTTTTCAGAATGCCTATTATAGACATTTATTCTCACAACTCAGATTAAATAAACTGTAAGGCTTTCAGAAACCCCAGTTACAATAGCTGATGCAATCTGATATCATAATCAGAACTTTATGTTATTCTTTGCCTCCTTTTTCCTGTATTTCCTAACAATTATGGCAGTGGTTACTTCCACTATATGAGGTTAGTCACTGATGTTTAATCAGCGAAAGGATCATAATTAATCAAAGTGCCCATTTAGAAGAATTTGTCAGTGGTCAGGAAGACTTTTTAGACTTCTGACAAATCTTATCTTGAAAAATTATAGTAAGCAGATTAAATAAATTAGGCTTTTTCAATACAAAATGTAATTCTCTAACTTCAATTACTTACAAAATTTCCCAGAATTCTTAACTAGGGCATATATATTCTATTCTGTTTCAAGAACATATAATCAGTCTTTGAAGTAAAAGCAAAAAAAAAAAAAAATCCATTAAAGAAAAGAAGTCCAAACCCAAATTTAACAACTTTAAGTTCATTCAATACAAAGAACTATTTTAATTATACTCTTTCTATGTTTGTACAAGTAAAACAATGTTTTCAGACAGGTTCTCGATTTACCAAGCATTCTCATCAGGGCACTCCTAAGTATCCATAAACATCCATCCTTTACCACCATCTGATGATCCACAGAAGACAGCCATCTAGAAAGGGTCATGATAAGGCAACCTCAGGCGGCTTGCAAGTTCATTTTTGTCAACTTGAAATTGAATCTATCAGGCCTGAGTTGGAATCTTTGCTCTGTTTCTTAGCAAGTGTGTTACTATAACTGCAAAATGTTTTGAAGAAATGCAGCTCCTGTGGTCAGGTTGTTGAGCGGATCAGTTGAATTAAAGCTTGCAAAGCACTCAACACAGTGCCTGCACATGGAACATACGGCCCAAGATATTGAACATATTTTCACTATATACCTTTATCAAGTGCCCTTCATCTATGTTTCAGGAATTATAAGAAGTTCGAAAGGATGTGGATTGAATTATATTCTGCCATATGAACTGATCCCAATCATCTGATATTTCAGTCCCTTTTCACCACTTCCAAAGAGCTTTTTCTCCCCTGGACTGGTCTAGAAGGGAGTTGATGATGGACATAAGGTAAAACAACGGTTGTCGATCTTACTTTTCATCATATCTCTGTCACAAATCAGTCTGTAATGACAGATACATGTCAGTATACCTTTGCCCAGACACACAGAATGTATAATACCAAGGATGAACCTTAAAGTAAACTGTGAACACTGGGCAGTGATTATTAAGAAAGGTCCCACTCAGGTGGGAATTTTCAATCACTGGGAAGGCTAGGCATGTGTGCAGCAGGGGTTATATGGGAAATCCCTGGATCTTCCTCTCAGTCTCTGTACATTCCTTAAATTGTCCTAACAAAGTCTTAAACAAATAATGCATTAATAAAAGAATAATAACTTTTAAAAAAAAAAGCTTAGTCTGACTTCAAAAAGTTGACTTACATTTTGGGAAAAACTGATCTATATTTTGAGTCAATGCAGAGCCAACACTGTGAATTTGACTTTTTTTTTTAAAAACAACAATGGAGTTAGAAAAGATATTGGAGAAGAGTATTCCCACATACAGGAGAAAGCTGTCTCATGCCTCCATAGTGCTCACAGGGGCTACTTCCCCTTTCTGTTACACCCCTTCCCTTCATTTGTCAAAACTGCTACCCGTGTATCAAAAGGCATCGCAGATGTTGCCCTATCAGTGAAATATTTCCTTTCCTGATTCTTCACAATCACTTACTTCTCTGTCTGACTTGATCATCCTTGACACACTTGAGTTCAGTGAGCTGTGTATAGTTATTTGCTCACATCCCCGTCCCCAGCAGCTCCCATGGCTGGGACTCCTTGCACCTCATCAGCACCTCCTATGGTGCCAAATATAAATCAAGTCTTGATACATGTTAAACTGAAGCCCCACCGGAAGGCAGTAGTTAAGGGGGCAGATTTAGAGCTGGACTGCTTGCTTGAATCCAGATCTGCTTCCTCTTAATTGGGGGTCCCTGGGCAATTATTCAAACATTAAATTAGTTATTAGTTTACTTACATTTACTTATCTGTAAATAGATAATCATATAATATCTCAGAGATGTTGTGAGGGTTAAAAAAAAATCAGTGCATGGAAAATCCTCAGATCAGTGCATACTACCTAGTATCCTATAAATGACTGGTATAATGATGATCATTGCTGTTATTGGTTGTTATAGTGATTTTCCATAGTTTGTCATGTCATCACCCCAAGAACATCCCAGCAAAAATAATTTTATTGGTTACCCTTGGGAGTTTACCAATATAAGCTGTTTTTGAGAAAAAAATTATATACTACCAATTAAAAATATTTCAGATAAAAATATTATAGAATGCTATCTGTTCATATATGTTGGAGATGGCCAATTAGATGAACACCTAAAGTAATATATATATATATTAATTATATATTAATAATATAATAATATTTATATAATATAATAATAATATAATAATATAATAATATAATAATATAATAATATTAACTTTATAATTAATAATAATTATATAAATAATAATATATATATTAATATATATATTTAAGGCTGACATTGTACTATTAGACAGCCTTACTCAGGTAAGTCTGTAATGTTCATAGTCACAGGATGGGTCATGTGTGTATGCAATAAGAAAACAAATGATGTCTAGGAATCACCAATTCATATCCTGATTCATGGAGTGCCTAGTTCAGTGTTCAAGGCTCATTCCCAGAGCCTTCCAAGAGAAAGGTTACAGAGCTGGTGCACAAAGCCCTCATCTCTGCCTCTAGCTGTCTTTGTATCCTCTCTGTCACACACACACACACACACACTTTATGGTAATAGCTCCAAGTTTGAGAGTTTAAGCCTATCGGGTGGGTAGTTTTTCCATGCTCCTGTAAATAAGTGAATGGATGGCTAGGTGTGAATGTTGTTTCTTGCGGTCCAGTTGAGGTGGTAATGGCCTATATCACTATTTCACCACTACAAGGTTCATAAATATACCATCGGGTCTTAATGCAATAGCTGCTTCCCAGAAGTACTCCTACATGAACAACTCTGGTTTGCTCTATTACTTCTTCCCTGCAGCACGGTTAATATTGTTTGCAAAAAATCCTTACCACAAGATTTTAGGCTTTTCCAGGTCATTGTCAAGTCACACAATGCTGTTCAGAAAAAAAAAAATCCATTCTTACACAAACAAAATCTCTTGGAAATCTTTCTTCAAGTTACTGGCCTACATCCAACTTGTAATCTATGTCCAAGTTTCTCCTTACCTTTCACATTACTCTCATCAGTTCAGATGAACCTTGAACATGTGCAGAAGAAGAATCAAAGTTACACCTAATGCTTATCTTACTAAAAAAATTGAACCTTCACTCAGAATTGAACACTAAGAAACACTCGCTAGTACATATTTAATCAGATGACTAGAATTCAAGTAACTCCTACATAATACCCACCTGTTGACCCTTGACAGATGGTGTTAAAAACTCAGCATGATGTGATCCTGCCCACTCTTAAGATACACACTCCTTTAAAAGGATACACATCTCCACGGTGCCTTTTCTATTTTAGTTTTTAATTCCTCCCAAGTGTTGGGCATAAAATTTTGTTAGTTTTTACTCTAAAACATTTGTGAACATATATTTATTGCACTATTTAATCAGAGTAGATTATTTTTTCCCTACATAAGGGTTCAAGTAGAAGATAGAGAATTGTTGATCCATAAAATATATAAATGTAAAGAAGCATTAAACATCTGGTTAGTGCAGTCCATTAAGCATGCAACTCTTGCTTTCAACTCAGCTTGTGATCTCAAGGTTGAGAGACTGAGCCCCATGTTGGACTCTGTGCTCAGCATAAAGTTGGCTTGAGACGATCTCTCTCTCCCTCTTCCCCTGCCCCCTCTCTAAAATAAATGCATAAATCTTTTTTTTTTTTTTAATCTAACAACCAGGAGTGGAGAATGTGTCTAAGGTGAGCTGGGTTGGGAAAGGAAAGAACTTCATTTGTTTTCTGTCTTTTCCATCAGTCTTTTTTATCCTCTCCAGAGAGAATTCCACATTAAAATCCATCTACTTTGCAATTTTTCTCAGAAAATATTCAAACTGTCTCAAAAATTTTCAAACATCTAGAATCTACAGGAAATAAACAAGAAAATGGCTAAATGACTAGTATCTTGATGCGTAGTAAAAGGCAGTTTAACAAAATATTTATAGAGTAGCTGATTTCAATCCTAGTTCCAATGCTTGTAGATTTAAGACATTAGACATGTTTCTTAGCTCTCTGTGCCTCATTTTCCTCAGTTATAAGAAGGAAATAATAAAAGAGTCTACCTTGGGGCACCTAGGAGGCTCAGTGGGTTAGGCCTCTGCCTTTGGCTCAGGTCATGATCTCAGGGTCCTGGGATCAAGCCCCACACTGGGCTCTTTGCTCAGCAGGGAGCCTGTTTCCCCCTCTCTCTCTGTAGGCAGAGGCCTACCTATAATTTCTCTCTCTCTGTCAAATAAATAAATAAATAAATAAAATCTTTAGGGGAAAAAAAAAGAGTCTACCTAATAGAGCTGTTGTGAGTTGAGGGTGAATACAAAGAAGTGCTTAAATCAGTGCCTATTACATAATCAATGTTCAAAAATTATCTAATGTTAAAAAATGTTTCCGTGAGAGTAACCATTTTGTCTTTCTCTTTTTTCTGTTCTATTGTCATAAGTATTGATACTGGAAGGTAAACCTAAGATCCATGACTTCCCCCCATACCAACTTTCAGTTGTGGCCAGGAAGATAAAGTCACTTTTAAGTGGTTCTCTAATCAGTCACAGTGGATATCAGGGAAAAGTACTCAAGTCCACCTTTTCTCACACCATGATTCTTTCCATTGCATAACACCTTGAGGTATTACAAGAAAAAGCCTGAGACACCTTGGGTGGCTCAGCTGATTAAGCGACTGCCTTCAGCTCAGGTCACGATCCCTGGAGTACCAGGATTGAGCCCCACATTGGGCTCCCTACTCCGCAAGAAGCCTGCTTCTTCCTCTCTCACTATCCCTGCTTGTGTTCCCTCTCTAGCTGTGTTTCCCCCTGCCAAATAAATAATTAAAATTAAAAAAAAAAAGAAAAGAAAAAGCCCGATTTTTCCTTTTGTATTAAAAATAAATATTCACTACTATGTCAACATTTGTCCTATTATTTAACAAAACTATTAATACCTTAGCTAATCAATAGGTAGTTAATGATATCTTCATAACATCATTCTCAAAGCTACTATCCTTTCCCATTCTACCTATCTAAAATGTAGGTACCAACACGATCCACACTGAGAAAGGCAAGGAATGGAAATAGTAAATAATGTATCTAAAATCATGTACATGGGAGTAGAGCCATGGTTAAAACCTAGTACACTTGATTCTAAATTCCATAAATGTCTATCAGAAAGGATTCTACCATGAGAATGGAGAATATGGGTGTAGAGTTCTCTGTATTCTCATGTACCAAATATCTATTTCCACAACTTTTGGTAACAGCTCCTCAGATTTTGATTTGGGAAGCTGTTCTCCCACTGGTCACATTACTAGTGGGGCTGCTGTTCAAGATACTCTCATAATTCCCCCACTCCTAGACAAAGGATGAAGACATGAACCAAGACAGTGGGATAATTCACTCTTGCTCTAGAATTTGATTCTCCTTTAAACAAATCTGGAGCAAATGCTCAGGGGTTCCTTAAGCAACAGCCTGAGATTGATTCCTAAAGATGCTGTGTCCTGACATTCCAGAATCCTGTCATCTCCTATCTTCTTGGATTTTATTTCTGACCCCTATCCTTCTAATAGATTTGTGTTTTGTTAGTGTTAGCCAGGATCAGTATCTATTTCTTACTTCCAAAATGTTGTAACTTATACAAACATAGGCATTCACCTTAAACATAGCTGCAATGAACACCTGCTCTTTTGTTTGTTGGTATAATATCTAGTATTGACCCTTCCCACCTTATGGTATCAACAATTCCCCTCACTCATTCATAGAACATGTGCCTCAGTTTGGGTTGGCCTCACCCACTAGGTGCTAAGATTGGGCAACCTTAGCATTAAATTCACCTCATCACAGTTACAGGCTCAGTGATGGATTGGTGACATAAATTGGTAACATCATAACTAACCCCAGTTATTTTTCAAACAAATTGTGAAGGGATACCTTTCAGGTGTCTATGAGAGAATCAGTGACTCAGTGAATGTTTTCATACTTACGTACACATTAGACTGTGGAAAAAACCCAATTCTGAAATTTTTTAAGACCAAGAGCCCCACTATCCCTAAAGCTAGGAACTGTCCCGAACTTTTGAATCACCTAAGCCACTATGTTGCTTATCTCTCTGGTTTTGGGAGTTGTATTTCTGCCAGTTTCAAACTAAAAGGGTCTGATCTAATATGACAACCAGTGAAAATTCCTCTCACAATTTTGTTTGGATGCTAACCAACCCATGATAGTGAAATTGTCTCTTCATGCCTTTTAGAACTATAATTAAAAGACAAACAAAAAAACTCCTACTTGTTGATTTCTTATTGTGTGTTTTTATACTTCATTAAATATTTTATGTTTAATGTTCCATTTTAACAGTAAGACCCACACGAGGAAGGTAATGTTATAATTCCCATTTTGCAGATGGGAAAACAAGGAGGGAAAGATTTAGTACTTTATCCAAAGTCGTACTAAAAGGTAGGCAGAGGACCCAATTCTAGATTTCTGAGAATTCAATACTCTATCTTCTTTGGGATAATATGGTGAATTTGTTGAAAGAGAGATGTCAAACACAGTCATATAGGTCCTGCAGAGACAACTGTTCTACTATTGGTAAGAATTCCAAAAATCATGTTGTAGAGGTGTCTAAACTGTAAACATGCATTCAATATGAATCAAATCCTTGTAATTTCTCATGGATTCATAAAAATGAATTATAAATGGCAAAAGGCAACCCAAAAAGAAATTATACCTAATATAAAAAATTATTAATATATGACTAAGTAAGACTTCTACAGTTAAATAGGCAGAATACTGCAAGAGATGCCTTAATTAATATTAAAAAATTTAAACAAAAACATTGAAATCTATTTTCTTCTCATCTCTAGGTGACTCTTTAACCTCTATTAGCTCTTGGATAAATCAGAATGCCCTTGAGAATGCTCTCTGAATACGCTTTAATGGTAAGTGAAATTTATTTATGGAAGCAAATTAGAGTAATGCCACTTTTAAGCTTTGTATGACTTGATACTGAAACAAATGTTTGTGATGAAACAATAAAAACCCTTAAAATAGAGTTTTATTATCATGCAAATTCCCTAGGAGCTGACTATGGAGTATCACACAAAATGAGGTCTTTCACTGTTATAAAGTAGACAAGTGAGAGAATCAGTTGAACATAATGAAAAAGAGGACAGAAAACTTGTTTTATACAATTTCAAAGAGGAAATTCACTTTTCAGATCACCTTATTCAGTAGAAACACACTGAATAATCCATACTCTTGTATAATTCCCTCTCTGAGTACAGGTAAATCCAGTGACTTCCTTCTAATTGACAGAATATGACAAAGTTAATGGCTCCTGTTATTATGTCAAGTAGGGCCCCATCTTAGCCAACTGAGCTAAGAAAATTTTCCATTGGCCTTGAAAAAGCAACAAGCATACAGAGGGCAACATGGCAGGAACTATGGGAGGCTTCTAGGACCTATGGTGGCCTCTAGCCCCATGGTAAGAAGCTGGCACACTCTGTCTCAGTCATAGGGCCACAAGGAAATGAATTTTAGCATCAAATTGATTGAATGATCCTGGAAGTAAGAGT
>PITA01005734.1:0-107235 GCA_004023965.1 Spilogale gracilis | reverse complement strand
TGCTTGGATGGCTATGAATTTCCCCCTTAGGACTGCCTTTGCTGTATCCCATAGGTTTTGAATCGATGTATCTTCATTCTCATTGGTTTCCATGAAGTGTTTCAGTTCTTCTTTAATTTCTTGGTTGATCCACATATTCCTGAGTAGGCTCGTCTTTAGCTTCCAAGTGTTTGATTTTCTTCTGAACTTTTTATGGTGGGAAGTATACATTTTTTTAAAACCAAAAACATTTTCTATCAGTGGATATAATGAGCATAGGTTTAGAGGAGATTATTTAAGATTAAGTATGTGAATTGGTTATATATCTTAATTTTTACTGCATTTATTGCTTTTATTCACTTCCTGTTTCCCATACTGAAATATCCTATTAGTTATTGAGCACTGGAGGAGAATAATGTTGGATATTTTTTAAGTAGTGTTTTGAAGTGGCTTTTTTGTCACCTAATTTTTTTAATGAATTCTTCTACTAATATTAGAGGGTTTTTCTCTAAACTGCACAACCCCAAAACATATATAATAAGATTCTTTTTTTTTTTTGCATTTTGATATAAGTATCTTTTTTTTTTTATTGTTACTAAAATTTTTTTTTCCAGTGTTCCAAGATTCATTCCCCGCTCCTCACACCCAGTGTTCCACGCTTTAGGTGTCCCCAGTACCCACCACCAGGCTCTCCCATCCCTCCACCCCCCTCCCTCCAAGTCCCTCAGTTTGTTTCTGTGTCCAAAGTCTCTGTTGTTTCGTTTCCCTCCCTAGATTACCCTAGTTCCCATTTACTTTCCTTCTCCCTCTGTCCTCCAGTTTACCTCTCATGCACCGCAAATAAGATTCTTAATGTGTTACTGAATTGAGTTGTCCTCCATACCTACTTATCCAGGGCTCTATTCAGGGGAACAACTTCAAGTGTGTTCACAAATTCAGTTCCTTAGGAGTGTAAGTAGTGCCATGGACATGTCAAGCAATAGATTGTGACAACGTCTTAGGACCAGTTTTCTTGGTGTTGCATCTATAAATTCTTCTTATGATGATTGGTTAATATTCTTCATTACAAAGATCTGAAGTTCTGGGGCAAGCAAAGGCACATTGTGGCATATTCTTGTCTCTGGAATTTCTATTCCTTGCTATCCTTTTGAGATTGAGGAGTTTCTGATCCTAATCTATCCCAAACACACACATGAATTCCTCATAAAGTGCTGTTCATTCTTGTTGGTTTTCTATGGCTTGACTTTCACACAGATGGGTATTGATGTTGCAGGACAAGTATGCAGAAGCTGTCTTATATTTCCACTACAGCTTGAATAGTAACCTTTTTATTCTTGAGTTCAGCCCTTTTTTTCTGGAGTATTTATTACTAGGTTTGAATTCTCTGATATAAATCGTATAGCCAGAAATTCCTATCAAAATACCACCAGAATTTTTCACAGAGCTAGAACAAACAATCCTAAAATTTGTGTGGAACTACAAAAGACCCCAGATAGCCAAAGAAATTCTGAAAAAGAAAAACAAAACCGGAGGCATCACAATTCTGGATCTCAAGCTCTATTATAAAGCTGTAATCATCAAGACAGTATGGCACTGGTGCAAAAAGAGACACATAGATCAATGGAACAGAATAGAGAACCCAGAAATATATCCAAAACTACATAGTGAACTACTCTTCGGCAAAGCAGGGAAAAATACCCAGTGGAAAAAAGACAACCTTTTCAGCAAATGATGTTGGAAAAACTGGACATCATCATACAGAAGAATGAAACTGGACTGCTCTCACACCATATGCAAAAATAAATTCAAAATGGATGGAAGACTTAAATATGAGACAGGAAACCATCAAGATCCTAGAGGAGAACAGGCAGAAACCTCTGTGACCCCGGCCACAGAAATTTCTTACTAGATATGTCACCACAAGCAAAGGAAACAAAAGTAGAGATGAACTATTGGGACTTCATCAAGACAAAAATCTTCTGCATAACAAAGGAAACAATCACCAAAACTAAAAGGCAGCCTATGGAATGGGAGAAGATATTTGGAAATAAAGGGCTATACAAAAAACTTATCAAACTCAACAACCAGAAAATGAATAACTCAGTTAAGAAATGGGCAGAAGACATGAATAGACACTTTTCCAAAGACGACATTCATATGGCTAATAGACACATGAAAAGATGCTCAACATCACAACATCACTCATCATCAGGGAAATACACAGGAAAACCATAATTAGATACCACCACACACCTGTCAGAATGGCTAAAATTAACAACACACAAAAAAACAGACTTTGGCAAAGACATGGAGAAAGAGGAACTCTTTTGCACTGTTGGTGGGAAAGCACACTGGTACAGTCACTCTGGAGAACAGTATGGAGGTTCCTCAAGAAGTTAAAAGTAGAACTACCCTAAAGTTCAGCAGTTGCACTACTAAGTATTTACCCAAAGGATACAAAAATACTGATTTAAAGGGATACATGCACCCTGATGTTTATAGCAGCATTATCAACAATAACCAAACAATGGAAAGAGCCCATATGGAATGGAATGGGAGGGAATGGAATGGAACAGAATGGAATATTACCCTATTACTCCAATATCAATGGACTATTACTCAGCCATCAAAAGAATGAAATCTTGCTAATTGCAATGATGTGGAGGAAGCTAGAGTGTATTAGGCTAAATGAAATAAATCGGTTAGAGAAAGACAATGCCAAATGATCTCATTCATATGTGGAATTTAAGAAAGAAAATAGGTGAACAAATGGGAAGGGAAAAAAGGAAAGAAGGAAACAAATCATTAGCAACCCTTAATGACAGAGAACAAACAGGGATGTTGGAGGGAGGGAGGTGGGGGATGATGTGTTTTAAGGCAGGTGTTTGTTATGATAAGCACTGGGTGTTGTATCTAAGTGATGAATCACTGAACCCTACTCCAGAAATCAATACTGCACTGTGTGTTAACTACCTACAATTAATTTATTTTTAAAAGATTTTATTGATTGATTGGGGGGAGAGACAAAGGGGCACAGAGTGGGGAGAGGGACAAAGGGGCAGGGAGGGAGAATCCTGAGCAGACTTTGAGCTGAGTGCTGAGCCCCACATAAGGCTCTATCTTACAACTCCAAGATCATGACCTGGGCTGAAATGAAGAGTTGGTCCCTCAGGTTGAGCCACCCACATGCCCCTACCTAAAATAAAAATAAAAATAAGTAAAATTTAAAAATCGTATAGCCAGTACATAATTGATAGATAATAATGAACTGGATTGAGAGACCACTAGGATCCCGCTCTGTCTGCTTCTGTCTTTCTCTTTCTCTCTTTTACTTGAACTCTGCTAAAAAACTATGAGAGAGTTTTGCCAAGACTGTAAAGGAGCACAAAATGGTCCTTAGAAAATCAAATTTCATCTGTCATGTTTTCTGCTTATCCCAATACAACATGGGTATATAAGAATTATGTCAAAAGAATTTTGAGAAGCTATTTAGAGGATGCATTGGGCTTTATTTTTTTTAATTTTATTAATTTCATCTACCTGAACAATATTTAATCACATATTGGTTTTATTGCTATTAAGTATTTGAAATTACTAAATCTATTGCTTTGTTTGTGTTGGAAGAATGACTCTACAGAGTTTTGTGAACTGCTAATGGAAGAAATGATTTTCTGTAGATGAAGTGTCACACGAGGTCTAAATAATCAGTCCCCAGAAGCAAGGCAGTAAATCTGTCACATGTGGTAACCTGGTGCTCACTTGAGCTTATCAAGTTATAAGCCCTTTCTGTTTACTAAACTGAGTTCACGGAATGCAAGGAGAATATGACCTACCATATCTCGTGTGCATTTTAATCACACACAAAAAAATAAATTTCGTCCAGCTAAACATGCCATAATCTGAAAACACTGATAGTCTAAAACTTTTATTCAAACATTCCCACAAATCATTAGCTATGTATAACACTTGCCATTGAACACTCAGATTCTATTTAGCCCAGTTTGACCTTGCTAATATTTTAAGTAAGTTTTATATATGTATAACATTATACATGTGTTATGTAATATCAATGTCATGCAAATTTATATATGTATACATGTGCTCTTTACACACAAAAATATTTTAATGTAAGCCTCTAAAAAATTAACAAAAGCATCAGAAATCAGAAGACATGGATTTTCTCATTTTGTTTTTTGGTATTTTTGTTCTAATTATTAAATCAATATGTATACATACAATGCTCATTTTAACAATGAGTGAACATAAAGAAAAATGTTAACAGTCTCTCCCTTCTTCCTTTCCAAATTCCTACCTTCTAGTAAACAGAAGTATCAGTTAGGTATTCTCCCACACCTTTTTCTAAGACTACATAGTTTTGTAAATCATATTTTTCCCATGACTAGCTGCAACACAGAGCATGAGTCTCAAAGGCTTCAGTGTCCTCTTGCCAAAAACAAGAATGATTCAAAACCAGAATGAGATATTATTTTACACCCACTAGGATGTAAACGACAAGATTTTTATTAAGATAAAAACGACAGACAATAACAAGTGCTGCTAAAGATGTGGAGAAATTAGAACCCTAGCACATTGGTGATGGGAATGTCAAATGGTGCAGCTCCTTGGGAAACAGTTTGGCAGTTCCTCAAAATATTAAACATAGAGTTACTAGATGACCCAGCAATTCTAGAACTAGATATATATGCAAGAGAAATGAAAGCTTTGTCTACACCAAAACAAATATTTTTGAAAGCATTATTAATTATTGCCAAGAGTGGAAACAACCCAAAAGTCCGTCAGCTGATGAATAAACAGAATATTTATTCTGTATCACACAATGGAATATTATTCAGCCATAAAAAAGAATTCAGTACTGATACATGAGAGCATGGGTGAAACTTGAAAACATTACACTAAATGAAAGAAACAAGTCACAAAAGACCACTTAGCATGTGATTCTGTGTATATGAAATGTCTAGAATAGGCAAATCATTAGAGACAGAAAGTGAGTTAATTGTTCCTAAGGGTTGGGTTATCAGACTTCTGTTAGCCTGAAAATATTCTATAATTAGATTTTGGTTGGATGCCCAACTCTGTGAGTATACTAAAACTCACTGAACTGTAACTATATTTATTTATTTATTTGTTTATTTGTCTGTTTGTTTATTTAAAGTAGACTCCAGGCTGGGTGTGAACTGACTGTGAGATCAAGACCCTAGCTGAGATCAAGAGTCGGACGCTTAACTGACTCAGCCACCCAGGTGCTCCTGAACTGTAAACTTCAAATGGATGAATTTTATCATATCTGAAATATATCTAAATAAAGCTTTAAAAAAGGAAAGGATGTTTAGCTTAGTTTTTCTCCAAAGTCTCTTTAGATTATAGAATTTCTTTCTCATACAATGTGAAAACATTTCCATATTCTTTTCTTATTTCTGTTGACAAATTCATTTCAATAACAAGTCCTTAACCTGCTTATTCAATCTACTACATTTCTTCCAATCTCTTAAAATGGTTCCTCATATTTATGCTAAAGTTTACTATTTATTCGGTGACATGAATGTCAGCTTTCAATTAGGACAATATAGAATCCAAAATATCTTGGTAAAGAGAATAAAAAGTGAGTAAACCATTGTTATAACCAGTGTCTTTCTGGCTTTATACACACAGTAGAGTTTATTATTCATCCTATTAATAAGAAATTCAAGAAAACAAAATATTGGATAAATCCTGTATGTATGGGATATCAAATTTCCATATTTAGTATTTTTAGTACAATGACTACATTTGGTAGCCCTAACAACAAATATGCAAATAAACAAATCAGCCGTCATTTTAGTTACGGCAAATATCCAACAAATGTGCCATCTCTGTAGAGATCTTCAGTAGCTGTTCTAGGATATCTCAGAAGGCATGGGGTTCATGGGCTGTAGACTATCTAGAAGGGGGAGGAGACCAGAAATTACTTTGCATAAGATGAAGGAAACTTCAAGTAGCTATGTCCATGTACATTAAAGAAATATGGACGTTAATTAGCGTGTGTTGGGGGAGGATGCTAAAGCCTCTCTACCACCTCTTTCTTGGGGCTGACCAACATTTTCTTGTACTAGACATAAATTTTTCCTTGCTTCTACTTTCTCTACAGAAAATTTCCTTATTCATGCCCAGAGAAGGCAAACCTGGACATGACTATGACTCCCAGATAATGGACAACTGGACCAGAGTTGGGCCTTTAATTTGAACTAAGCTTATAATACTTTCTTCTCTTAGAACTCTCACTTTTTGGAACTGAGGCAAAATTTTGAGTCAGTTATCTGAGAGGTTATATTTGACTAAAGTAAGTTATAACTTAAAGGGAGACTTAGAAAATAAATCTGGAAAAGTAAGTTGGGGCCAGATTGTCAAAAACTCAGCATGCCAGTTTAAGGAGTTTGATTGTATTTTCAAGGAAAAAGGGAGGAATTAAAGGTTTCTGAATAGATCAACAAAAATAAAGTAAAATGGTGCACAAGAAAAGCTGAAGGGAGACAGATATTGGAGATAAGTCTATGCAGAAGACTATTGCAATAGTCCCAGTAAAGGGCCTAGACTAGAATGTGAGAGGAGGGAGTGAAGAAGAAGGTAGTAGAGATTTTACAGGCCTTGAAGTGAAAGAATCAATGGCAGTTTGTGGCTGATCAGGTGTGGGAGCTCAGGGATGAGGACATGGGATTAGATAAGTAGGAGAATGCTGTCAAATTGCAGTATGGGGAGATTGCCGATACCATAGCATAAACAGGAAGTCTGGAAGGGGAGGCACTTAGGGATTAGCTTAATATCTCAATTATGGATGTTACCAACTGCTAGACATCTGAAATGAAATGTCCAGTAGGCAATTGAAGCTAGGAACTGGAGCTGAGGGTGGGTCTTAGTTACATCTTGGGTCTTCACAGCGTGACAGCTGATACCATAAAGCTAGACAAGATTTCTGAGGGAGGGCTGTGGGAAAGGAACAGATGTCTGAGAATTGATCCTGGGGAGACCCACCACTGTCTTGGGACAGGAGGACTCCAGGAAGCAATATGCCAGAGAAACAGGTGCCATTGTCCCCCAGCTAGGAAGTGCCAGGACTGCCCATTTGACTTCAGGTGTTTCTAACTTCAGAGAGTTTTCTATTACACCAAGCTATCTGTGGAGCATATGTGAGAAGCCATCCTAAAACTTTCCAGAATAAAATGTTACTTAAGGATTTCACTAAGGCAAGCATGATTTATTTTATTTTTTAAAGATAGTATTTATTTGTGTGTGTGGGAGAGAGAGGGGGAAGGAGGACATGTGAGCATAAGCAGGTGGGAAGTGGCAGGCAGAGGGGGAAGCAAGCTCCCCACTGAGCAAGGAGCCCTATGCTGCACTCAATCCCATGACCCCAGGATCATGACCTGAGCTGAAGGCAGACGCTTAATGGACTGAGCCACCCAGGTGTCCCAGAAAGCACGATATAGAATTGTATAACTATCGACACTGAGTTCTATTTTATGGTAGCAAAGTGCTTTCTTTGTTAGTCCTCAAAACAACCAGGTTAGGCAAACATCAGCTACATTCTATAAATTAAAAAGCTGAGGCTCAGAGGACCTCAATACTTGTGTGTGGTAATAAAGCAGTGAATCAGAATTGGAGTGAAGGTTAAAAAGCTTGACTGTTAACTGCTAATACTCTGACAGTCTAGTCTCTAAAGTCATTTAAGATGCTTAGAAAACTAAGCTAACTCTTTTATACCTGTTGGCTAAGTAGTTTGGAACCAGCTGGGTTGATATTTGGGGCATTCCACATTCCCTAACATGATTAAATGAAATCCTGTGGAACCCAACCATCATTATGGCTGGCTTTGCCCTATACTGCCCACAAATATGTGTTAATTTATGCGGTCTTATGATCAAATCTTCAGAAGAGGGTCCAAGGCTCAGCATGATGTGACCCTTGGCCTCCCTGCTTATTCTCTCTCCTCTTACGTGACTTGGCTCTTGGCTCTGGGTGCCCAGCCACCGTGGCATTCTCTTATCACTTCCTAGAATAGGCTGTGCCCCTTCCCAACTCAGGTCCTTTGCACAAGCTGTTTCCTTGTCTTCTAATGCACACTCTCCTCTTTGCTTGGCTACTGTTTACTCATTCCTTCTTTGGGTCTCACCCTTAATTTCACCTCTTCAAAAAACTTTCCCTAACTGCCTAGTCTAGGTAAGGCTCCCCTGGTGGCCCCACTCAAAATCCCCTGTGCTTCTCCATCATCACACTTATCATTGTGTAATTTATTAATTATCTGGTTAATTATTTCTTCTTACCTTGCTCCATTAAACTGAATTCCAAGAAGGCAAGAACCATATCATATTTTATACTACTGTCTTTTAGCACACATGCCCTGTACATAATTCATGCCCAATAAATATTTGTTGAATAAATCAATGGATTTCAATAACATCTGTGAAAACAGTTTTGTAAATTGTAAAGTTTTGTTATTGCTATCATCATTTTTCATACTATGATGCTTGAAATTTTTCTTGTATTTTAATGATGTTGATGATAAATAATGAATGTATAAGTGTTAAATTAGTTGTAATATATTTTCTTTTATTTTAATGGCTGATCCTAACTTAAGCCCACCTTGTGGGCTATGACATGCATGAGATGGGCAAAAATTAACCAGGCAAAGACAGGTAGATTTTCATTTGACCGTGACAGGAATATTAACTAGAGAGAAAGGATTGAAATTCCTCACCTGACTTCTTGCCCATAAGATGATGGGTCAATCCTAAGAGATTCACACTTAAACCAGAAGAATTTTGGCAATTTTTCTGGTACTACTTGTTCCCAGGAGAAAGTATGTGTTTGCAGACAAATGTGTTTGCTCTTTTTTTCTGTCAGAAAACATAGACTATGTTATGCAAGAGCTTATCATATGCCAGGCTCTACGCTGGGAACCTTAAGCAAATGAAGTGATTTCTGTCCTATTCTGTATCAAACAGACTCAGTCTCTGCCCTCAGGGTATTACATTCTCGTAAAATAATAATAATAGCTAACTTCTAGTAAGAGCTTATCATATGCCAGGCACTGTGCTGGGAACCTTATAAAAATGATCCCATATAATCCTCTCAACCCATGAATAGAGCCAGACTGTTAAATAATTTAGACAAAGTCAACCCTGCACACAAATATGTAATTACATGAATTGCTGTTATTGATGTCGGAATGTAACTGTTTACCCAATGGAAGCTAAAGGTGTTCTCTAATTAAAGTCTTTTAAATTCATGCTGATATTTGTATAGTTGAGATCATAATTATGTTCAAATAATTCTTGGTGCTTCAGGGAACATGTGGCTATAGAAAATAATAATGTTACTATAATTATTTTCAGTGTGTATTTAATGATGTAATGGTTTATGCAATGGTAATATTCAGATGCAATGGGGTGTTAACGATGTGACTGTTGAAAACAGTAAACTACATTATCATTAAAAATCTGTGACTAGGCAACCTACTTTCTGTTGTATCTGCTAAAGCATAATGTATTATGATAAAGTCTTTTTTCCCATGCGTATGATAAATATCATGCATTGTTTTCCTACATGGTTCATCATCTCTGATCATCTATAAGACTTTCCAAAGCTCATGCTTAGAGTGTACTCAGAATGCATACACTCTGGAATTTATCTGTCTTCATAGACAACACATTTTTCTGAATATTGTCAGTAACTGACATACTGGTAAGTGGATCAACAGAAACTAGGGAGATGGGTAAAGAAGCAAAAGATTGACATGACATCTCATCTCCCAGGTCCCATTCCTTTCCTACTGGTAGCATGCTAATCCACACATTTGTTTTTTACACTTAAAGCCTGAGTGAACTATATTCAAGAAAAGCTCCACAAAACGACTTCACCTCCTCTAACTACTGAACGAGACTGCTTGGTTCAAACCTCCAAGGCCCTTGAAGCTGGACATGTATATATGTTTAGAATAATGATCCTTTAAAAAGTCCTCATTTTATATTGTGTGATTACACCTGTGGAGGAGGACATTCAGCTTTGGCTATCATTGACAATTCATGATATAGTGCTACAGTATGGCAAAGCTGAAAAGTGTTCAGGATCCAAAGGCAGATGGACCTTGGTTCAGAGTATGGTTCTGAAACTTATTAGCTATGATGGTGACCAAGATGCTTAACTTCTCCAAGTCTTCATTTCCTTAGACTTTGGCTTCTGAACAGTGGCGCTATTCATATTTTGATAATTCTTTGTTGTAGGGAAATAGCCTGTGCATTGTAGGGGATGGCATCTCTACCCACTGGGTAACAGTAGCAGTTTCCCCTAGTCATGACAATCAAAAATGTCTCTAGGCATTGCTCATTTCACTAGAGTAAATCACCCTTAGATAAGACCCACTGCTTTAGATGCTAAGTTATGGATTACAGCGCCCACTTCATACCCTTGAAGATGTCCCCATTCTAGGGATTAAAACCTATAAACGTGTAACCTTAATGATAAAAGGGGTTTAAGGTTGCAGAGAGAATTAAGATTGCTAATAAACTGACCGTAGGACAGGAAGATTATTCTGGATTATCTGGGTGCACCTAATGTAATCATAGTCCCTAAAAGTGAAAAGATGAGGCAGAAGAGGTCTGGATGGAGCAGTGTGAGAGGGACTTGGGCTGCATTTGCGAGCTTTGAAGATGGATGAATGCATTCGCAAGCCAAAGAATGTAGGTAGTCTCTAGAAGCTAGAAAAGGCAAGGCAACAGAGCCTACCAATAGTGTATGAGAGGGAACACAGTCCTGCCATTACCTTAATTTTACCCCAGTGAAACCAGTGTCAGACTTCAGACCTACAAAACAGTAAGTTAACAAATTTCTGTTGCTTTAAGCAATAAATGGTAACTTATTACAGCAGCAGTTAGAAAACTACCATGATAGAACTATTATGAAAATTATGAGAGCATGCACACATATTATTATTTCCTGACAAATACTAAGTGCTCAATAAATATTAGTGATATTCTTTATTTGAGAAAAAAGATTGGGCCATAATGCATTCACCTGTAAATTCTAATAGCGTCCTAGATCTTTTAAAAGGATTCATGGAACTGCAGGATACCAGACACATATCCTCTCCCTAATCCTAACTATAACTTTAACCCTAACCTTAACCTCTAACCACTAACCACTAATTCCTAACCCTAACCCCTAACTCTATCCCTAACTATAACCCTAAATTTATCCCTCTGGAGAGGTCTCTGAACTATAGGATAATAGAAACATACCCTCACACTGTCCCCAACCCTCTAATACTTACCATTATTCTGGCCCTAAACTGAACCCTAATCCTAGAACTGAGGAAAAAAAAAGATTTGGGAGATATATATATACACATGCATGTGCATATATAAAATATATATTTTATACACACACACACACAATGGAGTAACACTCAGCCATAAAAAAGAATGAAATCTTCCTATTTGCAATGATGTGGGTGAAGCTAGAGAGTATTATACTAAGTGAAATAAATCAGTCAGAGAAAGACAAATACCATGTGACTTCATTCACATGTGGAATTTAGAAGCAAAACAAATAAGCAAATGGGAAAAAAAAAGGAGAAAACAGGTAAACCAAGGAACTCCAGAGGGGAGGTGAGGGGAGGTTAAATAGGTGAAGGGCACTCAGGAAGGCATTTGCTGTGATGAGCAGTGGGTGTTGTATGGAAGTGTTGAATCATTATATTGCACACATGAATCTAATATAATACTGTATGTTAGCCAACTGGAATTAAAATAAAAACTTAATATAATAAAATAAAAATAAAAGATTCATGGATTTCATGCAACATGCTGTCTGGACATACCACTTGTTCAACTTAGCAAGAAATCCCTTATTCTGTCTTGATATTCATGCTATTGCTTAAGTGTTTCAGCCTACAACTCTGTGCTTTATATTCCCAGTTCTCTGAGTCCTTGACTCCATTCTCCCTGAAGGCCTTCCTTTTTGTGGTTACTACTCTAGACATGTGACTTTGGCTCTGTTCTTTGAGTTCTTGTTTGAGTATGATATTTTTCTTATTTTCTGGGTATTGCAGAACAGCAGTGATAGGGCCTGTAAGCCTATATCTCAAACCTACTGTCTCTACATAAGTTGTTCTAGCCTACCAGCAAATCCTCTTCCTGGGGTGGATATGGGACAACTGTGATAGCTTTGTTCTGTGTCTTTTGGTGCTCTGTTGTTTGGTGCCATTACATTTATTTTTTTTTCCTTGAAGTTTTTATTTCAACTCTAGTTGGTTAACATACAGTATAATATTAATTTCAGGTGTAGAATTTAGTGATTCATCACTAACATACAACAACCTGTGCTCATCACTGCAAGTGCCCTCCATAACCCATCATCTTTTTAACCCATTCCACATATAAGTGAGACATGTATAATCATTTTGTTTTCCCAGTAGACTGACTGATCTTCTCATCATTGTAAAATGTCTTTCTTTGTCTCCAGTAATTTTCTTTTCTCTGAAGTCTACTCTACCTGATATTAATATAACCATTATTGCTATTTTTTAAATTAATGCTTACATGATATCTTTTTCCATCTTTTTACCTTTAACCTACTAATACAGTTGTATCTGAGATGTCTTCCTTCTAGATAGCATATTGTTGGATCACGTTTTTAAATCCATTTTTCAAACCCTGTCTCTTAAGTGGTATAATTAGATGATTTACATTTGAAGTAATTATCAGTATGTTAGGGTTTAAGTCTACTATTTTATTACTTGTTTTCTATTTATTTCCTGTTTCTCATTCCACTGTTTCTACTTTTACCCTCATATGGGTTACTTGAATATTTTTAGGATTTCTTCTTCATTATTGTCTTTTTCAGTTTATTACTTTACATAGTGATTAGTGATTGCTCTAATTATCACAATCTACCAGTATCAGTGTTTTCCCACTTCAAGCAAAGTATAGAAAACTTACCTCTATTTAGGATTCTTTACCCTTTCCACTTTTTAAATACAGTTGCTTTATCTGTTGCAACACATTGAGCCCCACATCAGATGCTATTATAATTTTTGCTTCCATCATCAAATTATTTAAGAAACATGAGGCATAGGATAACAATGGAATAGACTGAGAGTCCAGACAAAACCCTGACATTTATTGTTAATTAATTTCCAATAAGGGTGCCAAGATAATTCAATGGGGAATAATAGCTTTTTCAACAAATGATATTGGGACAACAGAAGGGGCTATGCCAGAATCTCATCAATTCTCTGAATACCAGGAAAGAAAAAAGGTTTTGGAGGGAAGAAAGAGGGGAGGGATTAAACTGTTTCAAAAGGTACTAAGGAAACAAAAATGGAATTATTTATCATCAACATCATGAAAATGCAAAATAAATTTTGAGAATATTAATAATGATAACAGCAATACTACTTACATAAAATTTTATTGTTTACAAAAGTATTTTCACAGACATTGAAATCCACTGATTAAATCAACAAATATTTATCGGACATTGATCATGTGCAAGGCATGTGTACTAGCTTAGCTTTCCATTGGCTTCTACAGGACACCCATACTATCAAGGTCAGAAGCAACAACAACGGACACAAATTTCAGTACCTTCACAGTGGCTCCAGATCATGTTTGTAAACTCTAGTAGCTTGTATTTGCTTTCCCCAAACTTATATCAACTTTCCCTTCCCCTTTGCCTGCCCTGTAGACTTCAAGCTTTAGCATCAAAAGCAGAAACAACAGTCTTACAGAAATGTATCAAGCCTCACAATTACATGATGTCACACTGCTACATCCAAGTCTCTTATGTATATATAAATATATTCAAATGGTACAGCCTTGAACTCTGATTGATACCACTGAAACCAAAAATCCTTTGTCAGTTTACAGCAGATCTCTCCAAACTGGGCTTTCATCATTATTTTTTTAAAGATTTTATTAATTTATTTGACAGAGAGACAGTGAGAGAGGGGAGTGGGCGAGGAAGAAGTAGACCCCCCGCTGAGCAGGGAACCTGATGTAGGACTCAACCCCAGGATCATGATCTGAGCCAAAGGCAGATGCTTAATGACTGAGCCACCCAGTAGTCATGGGATTTCATCATTTTAAGCAACAGTTTGGATTGGTGATGTAATTATTTTTTAAATAAATATTTTTAGAATAGTTTTAGATTTATAGAAAAATTGGGAAGATAGTACAGAGAGTTTCCAATTTTCCTAACCCTTAGTTTACCCTATTATTTTTTAATACTAGCTTTATTGAGATATAATTCACATACCATATCATTCACCTATTTAAAGTATACAATCCAACAACTTTTAGTATATTCACAGAGTTGTGAAACTATCATCACAATCAATTTTAGAGCATTTTGATTCCCCCCCAAATCCTATCCCTACTAGTATGAATTCCCCATTTTCCTCTCACCCTAGGCAACCACTAGTCTACTTTTTGTTTCTATGCATTTGTCTATACTGGACATCTCACACACTTGAAACCATCCACTATGTAATTCTTTGTGACTGGCATTTTTCACTGAACACTACGTTTTCTGAATTCATTCATCTTTGACCAAGTGTTGGTATTTTATTTCTTTTCATTGTTGAATAATATTCCATTATATAGATATGCCAGATTTTTAAAAATCCATTTATTAATTTATGGACATTTGAATCACTCATTTTTTGGCTATAATGGGTAATGCTGCTATGAATATTTGTGTGCTAGTTTTGGATAGGCGTACGTTTTCTTTTGTCTTTGACATATACCTATAAGTGGGTTTGCTAGGTTTATGTTTTGTATTTTTTTAAATATTTTATTTATTTATTTGACAGAGAGAGAGAGAGAGAGATCATAAATAGGCAGAGAGGCAGGCAGAGAAAGAGGAGGAAGCAGGCTCCCTGCTGAACAGATAGCCAGATGTAGGGCTTGATCCCAGAACCCTGAGATCATGACCTGAGCTGAAAGCATAGGCTCAACCCTCTGAGCCATCCAGGCACCCTATGTTTTGTATTTTGAGGAACTTCCAGACTGTTTTCCAAAATGGCTATACTCTTTACATTTCCACCAGTAGTGTACAAAGGGTTAGTATCTGTCTTTTTTTTTTTAATTATAGTCATTCTTTTGATTATAGGGTGTGACCTGGGAGCTCATTGTGGTTTTGATTTGCATTTCCCTTATGACTAATGACACTGAGCATCTTTTCCTGTGCTTTGTTGACCATATATGTATCTTCTTTGAAGAAATGTCTATTTAGATCCTTTGCTTATTTTTAAATTGAGTTATTTGTCTTTTATTATTGAATTGTAAGATTCTTAATCTATTCCAAATACAAGTCTCTTATCAGATATATGATTTATAAACATTTTCTTCCATTTTCACTTTCTTGATGGTGTCCTTTGAAGCACAAAAACTTTGATGTGGATAATGTTTCATTTGTCTTTTGGTTACTGTTGTTATTTGTGCTGTGGACTTCATCTGATTTCATAACACCTTCACTGGCAGTTGAATCATTTAAAAACATAACAAAACTTGTTATTTTAATAAAATTTGTATCTCATTAGGTAGAAAGGATAGAAAAGCAGGGGTATAAGTTGAGGGGTATACCAAGTACAAGTGCCCTATCTCAGCTACATTTATTCAGATGAACAGAGAGCATGTGTGCAAGGCATCCTGAATGCCTATTGCAGTCTAAACTTTGCACTGAGATATGCTCTACTGACAATCAACACTTTAAGATGGGGGTCGCACATAATCTCTTAAAAAAAACAGATTTACAATGGGAGGGTTGGTGAAACAAGCCATTGGTCCTGTTCCTACATCGGTTCCCAAGACCATAACTTACATTGTTCATCCTCTTCCTCCACAACCCGTTTAATATTTTCTTATTCTTGGCCAATATTTCAGCCTCTCTGGATTCTGTACCTGGTGGAGTCACCTACGTCTTCATCTCTGGGGGTAGTGAGGCTTTGATTGTCTTACTCCATCAGGCCATAGTTACTGCATTCATTTAATGTTATTCACTGGGAAAGGAAACCCTAAGGGATTTTCCAATGAGTCCTTCAAGTTGTAAGCTCTTTCCTGACCCATAAAATAGCAGCAACCTTTGTAATCACAGTGAGTTATTGCAGCCAATAGAATGTCTCCTTTCTCTGACTGTTGACTCAAGAACAGAAGTCCTAGTGATGATACATGAGTTGTTCTGGGTTCAGTGAAATATTATTGTGTCTGATGAATGTGTTACCTTCTCTTTGGGAACCAGGACATCTAATCTAGAGTTTCAGGGTTGGGAAACATAAATTCTGCAAGTGGGCTCATGAAAGTGATGCCAAGAGGAGCCCATTGCTTGGTTTCTAGACAAGTGTAGCACACTTGTGAGGTGTAGGTGAATGTATATATCACGTCTGGAAGGAATCTGCAGCAATCCTGTGGGATAATGTCTTGGAGCTGGCATCTCAACTGAACCGTCCCAAAGATCTAACAGGCTGATGCTCTGGGTAATGTGGTATAGAGAGAACTTGTGTGGCCAATGGCCATACGCCCATCGTCATACACTCTTTTGCTGTGAAATGGTTTCTTTGGTTGCGGTGTGTTTCACAGAATCTCATGTTAGTAAAATACCTTCTATAAAACCCTTAGAGAGTGGGACTGTCAAAAGTACTGGAGGCAGAGACTCATCAAGAAAAAAAGAAAAAGGACCCAAATAAATAAAATCAGAAATGAGAGATGAGAAGCCACAACAGATAGCACAAAAATATAAAGGATTATAAGAGAATACTATGAACAATTATATGCCAACAAACCAGAAAACCTGAAAGAGGGGAGCCTGGGTGGCCAGGTGGTTGAGCGACTGCCTTCAGCTCAGGTCATGATCCTGGAGACCCAAGATCGAGCCCCACATCGGGCTACCTGCTCGGCGGGAAGCCTGCTTCTCCCTCTCTCAGTCCCCTTGCTTGTGTTCCCTCTCTCGCTGTATTTCTCTCTGTCAAATAAATAAATAAAATCTTAAAAAAAAAAAAGAAAACCTAAAAGAAATGGATAAATTCTTAGAAATATACACTCTTCAAAAAAAAAAAAAGAAATATACACTCTTCAAAATTAAACCAGGAAGAAATAGGAAATCCAAATAGACCTATTTTAACTAATGAAATTGAATCAGTAATCCAAAAATGACCAAAAAATACAAGTCCAAGAACAGATGAATTCACAGGTAAATCCTACCAGACATTTAAAGAAGTGTTAATACCTATTCTTCTCAAACTATTCCAGAAAACAGAAAAAGAAGGAAAGTTTCCAAATGCATTCTATGAGGCCAGCATTACCCTGATACCAAAATCAGACCAAGACACCACAGAAAAAAAGGAAAACTCCAGGCCAATATCCTTGATAAACAGAGATGCAAAAGTCCTCAAAGAATATTAGCAAACTGCATACAACAGTACATTAAAAAGATCATTCATCACGATCAAGTGGGATTTACTTCTGGGATTAAAGGATGGTTCAGTGTTTGCAAATCAGTTGATATAATACACCACATCAACAAAACAAGAATGCAAATCATATGAGCATTTCAATAGATGCAGAAAAAGCATTTGATGAGATTCAGCATCCATTCATGATAAAAACTCCCAGCAAAGTGGGCTTAGAGGGGACATACAAAAAACCCATAGCAAACAACATACTCAATGGTGAAAAACTGAGAGCTTTCCCTCTAAGGTCAGGAACAAGACAAGAATGTCCATTCTTGCCATTTTTATTCAACATTGTACTAGAAATCTCAGTCACAGTAATCAAAAGAAAAAGAAATAAGAAACACCCATATTGGTAAAGAAAAAGTTAAACTGTCATCATTTGCAGACAACATGATGTTACAGACAAACAAAAAACAGAGTAAGACCAATAAATACAGAGAACAAACTGATGTTTCCCAGAGGGAAGTGGGTCAGGGAATAGACAAAATGAGTGAAGTGAAGTGGGAGGTACAAGGCTTCCAGTTATGGAATGAATAAGTTATGGGAATAAAAGGAACATACAGTCAATGATATTGTAATAGTGATGTATTGGGACAGGTAATAGCTACATTTGTGCTGAGCAGAGCATAATGTATAAACTTGCAAATCACTACTTTGTATACCTGAAACTAATTAATATTGTGTATAAATTATATTCCAATTAAAAAATTAACAAAGAGAAAAAAGTACTGCAGGTAAAGAATTCATATCCTATTCAAACTGTCAAAGACTAATTATTGCCCCTCCAGAATTGAAAGGATCCAAAAGAATCGGTTGATCTAGGAGACTTACTAGCCTTCCCAGCAGGTACTACACTGAGTACTCAGGTTTGGTCTCTGCTACTTTCCAGTTCTGCCCCCCCCCACCTGTGCATAACTCCCAAACTTGCTGCCATGCTACTCTGTATGTGGGTACATCGTGGAAGCCCTGGGCCAGCTAAGAAGAATTACTCAGTCACCTGATTCTTGGGTGTTTCTTCTGCAATGGGTGTCTTCTGGTGGCTATTAAAGCAAAACACAAAACTCTGTCTGTCTTTGCCTACTCCCAGAAATCTAGCCACAGATATATTCTCCAGAACTCCTTGTCTCTAATATTCATTTTTGCTGCTTCTAGGACTTGATTAACCAATCAGTCAAGACATTCACCCTTGTCTACTTCTCTACTAGGGTTGGAGACAGTAGTATAGAGAACAGTTGGAGGGATTCTCTGTAGAGAGGAGCAGAGATTTGGGGTGATGGCTGAAGAGAGAGCAAGATACTTTTTTCAAGAAAAGAGGAAACTAGAAAGTGTCATTGTACTGATGGAAATAATGCAATAGAAATAAAAAACTGGTGGAGTGCACAGAGAAGAGAATACTGGAGATGGATTCTAGTAGTCTTGAAATGCATTATAAATGGCAGTTTGTTATTTAAGGATAAATTACAATATATTTTAATCATTTCTATATAAATTTAATGTAATTGTACAATTAATAACTCAAAATAACATGTATTAAGCATCTTCCAGGAACAAAGAACATGCTATTTCTAGGAATACAGAGACAGATAAGAATTTCTTAAAGAATTTACAATCAGAAATGATTGCGGAAAAAGTAATTGCAATTCAATGTGAGAAATGCTATAATAGAAGCATGGAATTAAGGATCTTCCTTTTGATATACTAGGCCTGAAACACTCAACTGCTTAGATATATAAAGTCTGACTAAGTGTAAAAGATCTACAACTTGTTCTTTCAGGATTTAAAAATATCTTGTATCTGCTTTCTTTTACTTACAGGGGGGAGAAGCCAAGGAGAAACTAGTTCTTTTTAATTTGTCCCCTTTTATTTTCTCACTGCAAAATAGAGGTGATGTAAATGTAAATGTGGTTATAAAAAGTTACAATTATGAATAATTGGTACTGTCAGTTACAGATCCTGATAAATTGCTAGTATGTAGAATCGTTAAGATAATTGGCAAAGGAATGTTACAAAATCAGATACTGCTTCCCTAAAAGCTTATTATGGGGAAATAGCATCAAAATAGAGAAAATGAAGCTTATTTTATTTGGGCTTTACTGTCTTTTTACTGAGCATGCATTATGCATAAACTTGCATAATATTATTCAATTTCTAATAGGTTTACTTTGAGGTCAGTGCAATTCTAGTAAGAAGAATTTAAGTCCAGAGATGGAAAATATCTTCACATTTTACGACGTTCTTCTATATTTCTCATATTAATACCACTCACGGGTAAGGTCTTCGGAGGGGAACACGGATGATGGCCGAATGGAGCTGACTTTGGGCATTTGGGAGTAACTGGAGTTGCCCCAAACCAAACCAAGACCCATCTTCTTCCCTGCATCCAGTCAGCCTCCTTAAATCGAATCTGATGCTGGTCCTGGGAGATAGCCGACTCCAATGAAAGCCTTCTCTGTGAGCTTTATTGCTGTCCTTGAGAAAGGGTCCAATTAAGAACCCTGCTTCAGTGAAGGTCAGAGCTCGCCTTAAAAACTGTTCACAGTATAATCTCTTCCAGTCCAGTCCATGTTGCTACAAAAGTTGGATATTCATCCTTTCTGATGGAGGCATAGTATTCCATTGTATATATGGACCACATCTTCTTTATCCTAAACTGGAGGACAGTGGGAGAAGGAAAGTAAATGGTAACTCGGGTAATCTAGGGAGGGAAACAAAACAACAGAGACTTTGGACACAGAAACAAACTGAGGGACTTGGAGGGAGGGGGGGTGGAGGGATGGGAGAGCCTGGTGGTGGGTACTGGGGACACCTAAAGCATGGAGCACTGGGTGTGGGGAATGGGGAATGATCTTGGAACACTGGGAAAAAAAATTTTAGTAACAATTAAAAAAAAAAAAAAAACAACAACAACCTGTTCACAGTAAAATCTCCAAACTGGATAAAGAGATGCCAGTAGAACATCACCAGGTGAGAATGAAAGTGAGGCCCCCTGGTTTGCTTTTTGTGGTGTGGCTGTAGACTGGCTGCGTTCTCCTGCCACCCTCTTCGAATAGCTGCTTTCTCTGGGATCTGAGACATGCCCTTCCCGTCTAGAGGTGGCAAGAGCTCCCTGCCATTGGTAGCACCAAGGTTCTTCCCCATATTTTATTGGTTTCCCTAAGCCCTGCCTACACCTTTATAAGTAGACCAATTATTAATCTTCTTCAAGTACTCAGTTGAACTGTGCTGTTTTCTGCTGGGAACTGAGACATGCCCATTCTGCTTGTATCAAAACTTGAAACAGATAATCCTCAGATTGCCTGGGAGGGGGGTAAAGTGTGAAAGTTTATTTATAGTTTACCCTTACTCTGAGGTTGTGTAACCTTTTGAGGTCCCAGTAGAACATCAATTAGACTCACCTTGACTAGGACCTGGGTTTTGTCTCTTTTCCCCCCCAAAACCTTAAAAACAAGTTTGCTAAATTCAGTAAAAGTCAGCTGCTTCACTTAACCTCTCTCAGTTCCAGCCTTCCCTCAAAACTTGGCCTGAGAATTCTTTTCTTCCTTATCAGCTCAATAATGCTTTTAAGAAGATGATGTTTTGCCTTTTATCTAGCACTTTCAACTGTTTTCAGCATATAACCACTATATTGTTAGGAATGAAGGTCCTCTGTTATTTTCTGCTATGGCATATGAGACTTCTCTCTCTTACACCCTTTCCTCTCCTCCCTCCATCCTCTTGATATTGTATAACAGGGGTTTTAAGTTTATTTCATTTTTATTGCTTGTTCTATATTCAATGATTTCCTGCTTTGATTATAGAAATATTATTTGATACTGAACAACAAAAAGAAAGTACTATGATTACCTTTCCTTTCCTATTTTTTATGCAAGTAATAATTGAGTTTCCTTAATTTTCTTAGTTTTTTTAGAAGCTTTGACTACATCTTATTGTTTATGATAGGTATTTGACAGGGTATAAAATTTATGGATAAAAATTGTTCACCAAAAGATTTTTGTATGCATTGATCTTTGTTTCTAATCTTGCTATGGAAAAGTTTGATGTCATTGTGATACCAATCTTTTGTATGTATCTATTTTTCCACCTGTTCAGAAGGTTTTAGAATCTTTTCCCCCTACAGTTCAATATAGTGAAGTTGATATAGATATTAAAATCTATTTTACTAGCACTCAGTCACTAATATCTGGAAAGTTTTGTCCTTAAGTTTTGGACAATTTTCTTTTTTTCTCTTTCCTTTATTAAAATATATTTGATATACAATATCCTATAGTTTCAGGTGTACACCACAGAGATTTAATATTTTTATATATTATGAAATAATCCCCATTATAGATCTAAATACCTTCTGTTACCATGCAAAATTACTAGAGTATTATTGACTATATTACTCATGCTGTACATTACATGGCCATGACTTATTTATTTTGTAAGAATGTTTATACCTATTAATCCCCTTTACCTATTTTGACTGCATCCTGCAATCCAACAATTTTCTTCAATTTTTGATAACTTTTAGCTTTCTTTTTTTCTTCCTGGGACACTTCTTAGATGTCAATGTTCTGGGCTGGCATTCTAATATTTTTACATCTATGTCCAGTCTTTGTCTTCTTTTATTTTGGTGACATTTGTTTCATGTTGTTGCCTCACCCTTATATCAAAATTCAAAAATTCTTTTGATAATATTTTCATTTTTAAGAGTTCTTTGTTGTTTTCTGTTCCTATTATATGACATATTGTTCTTGTTTTAATAGGAAGCACCTCTTATCTCTCTGGGAGTATTAATTACAGTTTATTTTTTGCTATGGTCTTTGTCTTTTGTGTCAGAGGCTATGCTCACTCAAAGGGCTGGTGATACACTAAAAAAACAAATGAGAAACTGTGTTGGGAGGGGCTTGAAAACTGATGAGCTTCATTGTAGGTCAGTGGTTCTCTACCAGAGGTGATTTCTCACCCCCACACTCTACTACTGACAGACACCTGGCCATATGTGAAGACATTTTGGTATATGTGCTGCTGAAGTGAGCTCTGAATATATTTTTGATTAGGCAAAGATACTACTGTTATCTAGTGAGTAGAAGCCACAGATGCCTCTAAATATCCTAAAATGCACAAGGACAACAGCCCCCGACCCTGCCCCTTACAAAGCGTTACTTGGTCCAAAATGTCAACAGTGCTTAAGTTAAGAAACCCTGGGCTTGGCCAGCCTGCTTTTGCCTTGTAGACTCCATAAATCAATGTTTCTCTAGTGTATGTGGTCAGTTTCTCCAGGGAAGAATTTTCCTCTACCTGCAGATATACCTAGATGTTCATATTTAGAATGAGCAAAGGATGGGCAAAGGATGGGGGTGGGCAGGGCTCTTGAGCTTTAATATGCAGACTTTTGCTTAAAATTCTCTTTTTATTCTTGTACTTCACCTCGCCATTCCTTGTTAGTAGCCTTTGGTTCAAATTTTTCCAGAGGGATGGTCACTAGGCTGAGAGAGTTGGGGATAAAGATGTGACATAAACTGGGGCGCCTGGGTGGCTCAGTTGGTTAAGCTACTGCCTTCAGCTCAGGTCATGATCCTGGAGTTCCAAGATCGAGTCCTGCATCGGGCTCCCAGCTCCATGGGGAGTCTGCTTCTCTCTCTGACTTTACCCCCTCTCATGCTCTCTCTCTCATTCTCTCTCTCAAATAAATACATAAAATCTTTAAAAAAAAAAAAGATGTGACATAAACCAACTGCAGACTGTAAATTAAATACACAGCATCTGCCCATAGTTTTTTGCTTTTAGGGAACTGCTAGCATGTTGATGAACAATTATTACACTGGTGACAACTAACAAGTGTTTTCTGGCTATTTAAAAATGCGTGTATCTAGTTTAAAACTATTTCTTCCACCTTCCCTTCTTTTTTCCCTCCCTACTCCTTTCCCATCTATCCTTTCAAATGGGAAGATGGAACATACCAGCTGAGAACATTTTATGTTATAAAGGGCAGATGACAATAAAATTGCTGATACCTGAAAAAAAAGATGTGATTCTTTTTTACAGACTTTTAATGATCTTATTATTAATACTACTCATCATTGCTTTTCGGGTACCAGTGTCACTACTTTCTGAGCCACATGGGAATCCTGCAAATCAAACTGGCTTTTTTCCCGCCAGTATCATCTCTGGAGGCACTTAGATGTGACATCCCTATGTTCTGCTAAGTCATTTATCATTTCTCTATCTGATTTCCCTCTTAGTATAATGTGGTTTGGGGTTACAGATGTTTCCTAGATTCAAAGATGAAATGTAAGTTTCTGTTTCTTGTTCTCCATGTGAGAAGAAGGCGTTGGAGATGTCTTTAAGAAGAAGGAAGTAATCAGGACTTTTCTGCCACATTGCAGAAAACTCTTATTCTCTTCCATCTTTAGTTGCTTCAAGTTCACAATTTAAGCATAATGTGTGCTCTTTTGCAATATGCTGATAGAAGCTCTTTGAGCCTCTCTCCTTTGAGCCCTTATTTCTCTATCACAGCTGTACTATAGCTGTTCTTTTTTTATGCAAAGAAGACAAAAGTAATGAATAAGTGCTTTGGAGGTCCAGAGGACAAATGAATACTTTAGTAGAATGGAGGAGGGTTTAAGAGAGGTGAAATTTTGGTTGAAATTTAAAGGCTGGACTGCCTTTAGCTGTCAAAGAAGGGAAAGAGATGGAAGGAGCAAGGTGGAGAAAATTCTAGACAGAGCCAATACAACTAAGAAAGGGTAGAGATGTGGAAGAACTATTAAGGAGAATAATAATGACTGACTGTTCTTGGTGCTTAGCTAATAAACTCATCTAATGCTCTCATTAATCTTGAGAAAGATACAGTGGTTATGATCATGTTCCTAATTACACATACGAGGACACTGAGGCATAGAGAGCGTTAGTGACTTGCCCAAGGTCCCTTAGCTAGGGAGTAACAGAACAGGGATTGAGACCCAGGAGGCGTAGTTCTGCAGAGTGTGTTCTTTATGACCCCACTAGACTGTGCCTCTATGAGGAATATCACTACCAAAGTTGATGAGTATGGGCGATAGGACCAATGAGAAATTCGGGAGTCTGTTTAAAGCATCTTGTATGACAGGCTCAGGGGTTTGAATTTATCATATCTCTAGAACCTACCAGGTTATAGATCCTAAGCAAGGTCAAATTAAGGTCTCTCTTTAAATTTTAATTCTAGTATAGTTAACATACATTATTATGTTAGTTTTGTACAATATAGTGATTCAACAATTCCATAAACCATCTAGTGCTCATCACGACAAGTGCACTTTTTAATCCTCGTCATCTATGTCAACCATCCCGCCTCTCACCTCCCCTCAGGTAACCATCAGTTTATTCTCTGAGTTAGGAGTTTGTTCTTTGATTTCTATCTCTCTTTTTCTCTTTTGCTTATTTGCTTTGTTTCTTAAATTTCAAATATGAGTAAACCATATGATATTTGTCTTTCTCTGACTGGCTTATTTCACTTAGCATTATACTCTTTAGCTCCATCCATGTCATTGCAAATGGCAAGATTTCATTCTTTTTTATGGTTGAGTAATATTCCATCTCTCTCTCTCTCTCTCTCTCACACACACACACACACACACACACACACACACACATCTTCCTTACCCATTCACTTATCAATGGACACTTGGGCTGCTCCCACGCTTTGACTATTGTAAATAATGCTGCAGTAAACATAGGGGTGCATGTATGCCTTTGAATTAGTGATTTTGCATGTTTTTGGATAAATACCCAGTAGTACGATTACTGGAGTTTAGAGTTGTTCTAATTTAACGTTTTGACGAACTTCCAAACTGTTTTCCAGAGTGGCTGCACCAGTTTGCATTCCCACCAACAGTCAGGAGGGTTTCTTTTTCTCTGTAACTACACCAACACTTGTTGTTTCTTGTGTTTTTGATTTTAACTTTTCTAACAGGAGTGAAGTATCTCATTGAGTTTTGATTTGCATTTCCCTGATGATGAGTGATGCTGAGTATTGTTTCATGTGCCTGTAGGCCATCTGGAATCTTTGGAAAAGTCTCTACTCATGTCTTCTGCCCATTTTTAAATTGTATTACTTGATTTCTGGGTTTTGAGTTGTATAAGTTCTTTTATATTTTGGATATTAACCCTTTATTGAAAATGCCATTTGCAAATATCTCTTCCCATTCAGTATGTTGCCTTTTAGTTTTATTTATTGTTTCCTTTGTTGTGCGAAAGCTTTTTATTTTGGTGTAGTCCCAATTGTTGATGCTTTTATTTCCCTTGCTTTAGGAGACATATCTAGAAAAATTTCGCTAAGGTCAATGTCAAAGACATTACTATTTGTGCTCTCTTCTAGGATTTTTGTGGTTTCAGGTGTCACATTTAGGTCTTTAATCCACATTAAGTTCACTTTTGTGTAGGGTGTAAGATAGGGTCCAGTTTCATTCTTTTGTATGTTGCTGTCCAGTTTTCCCAAGACCATTTGTTGACGAGGCTCTCTTTTTCCCATTGGACATTCTTTCCTACTTTGTCAAATATTTGTTTGGCCATATAATCATGGGCTTATTTCTGGTTTTTCTATTCTATTCCATTGATCTGTGTCTATTTTTGTACAGGTACCATATAGTTTTGATTACTACAGCTTTTTACTATAACTTGAAGTCCGGAATTGTGTGATACCTCCAGCTTTGCTTTTCTTTTTCAAAATTAATAGTTTATCTCTTAAGTCCTCAGGATTAATAACTCCCATCCACCAAATGGATAGTTCTCAATGTTTCTCTTTTCTGGAATGTCTCATAAATCTTAGTGTTGAGAGTTGCCCTCAGAACAGCTGTGTTGGCCTAAACCATTTCTGTAATCTTATGGCTACTCCAACTATCCCCCCACTCTGAATTGGTATGGTCCCTCACAGGTAACTGCTGTACTGATGCTTTCTGAGCAATTGACCTTTCTGCAAATGGGTCCCTAACTACACGTACCCCTGCTGATTGCTTCTGGAAGGATCAGAAGTCCAAGCAAAAATCTAGAGAAATATTTACAGAAGGAGTGTTTATATATTAGTAAAGTATTCCTTAGAATATGGGGCAATTTCTCATTTCATTACCAGAGACTAACATGTAATGGGATAATTAAGTAGTTAATGGATAGGGATACATTTATACAAGTATGTTAGACTGAATTATGATGTTAAAGTCTCTTTTCATGGAAGGGCAATATAGTCTTACATTGGTAGAAGATTTTGGACCTATATGCTATTGAGCACTTGAAAAAAATTAACAAATATGATTAAGCACTTCCTGAATGCTATGGGAGATAAAAAGAAGTATCTGGTATAGTCCAAGATTTCAGACAATATATAATATAACCATGTCCTTTGAAATGGTTTTTTATACACCCTTATTTCTTATTTTTTTTCCACATTTCAGTTATAAATTACTGAAATAAATGAGTCCTTCCAGTTATGGACTCTTTTACCAGACATTCATATGTCTTTAAAAACTTGCATATGGTTAGCATCAAAGCAGGAACTTAGTCATCATGGATTCTTTTTTCATTTGTAGTTTCTATATACTTTAATGGTCTCTGGAGGAAGATAGACTTTTATTCATGTTAATAATTGAACATATAAATATTTATTAGTATTATTTATTCATGGATATACATTTATTAAGCTAGTTAATTATGTTCAAGTTAAGTAAATGCAAATAATATAAAGGTTATCATATTCATTTTCTTCTGATTATAAAAGTAATACAGTATAGAAAATGGAGAAAAGAAAAAAAATCAAAATCACCCACAATTCCCTTATTCAGAAATAAGAATTGTTAATATTGTAAAATATTTCCTCTCCAGATTTTTACTTATGGAAATACTTATACTGAGGAAATCATTAGAGATGGTGCAATTTATGTATAAGGATGCTTATTATAACATTATTTGTCATATTTAAACCTAAAAACAAAAATTGTTCAAGAGAGTAATGGATAAACGTATTATAGATTATCATATCCATATAAGAGGTTATTTTGTAGGCATTATGTTATTGCAGCTATTATGTTTTTATAGCAGCCTTATTGTGATATATTTTGCATTTCATAAGATTCACTCAAAAACACTCATTCACAGTTAAATGCAATGAGTTTTAGTATATTCACAGAGTTATGTAAATATTACCACAATCAATTTTAGAACATTTTTACCACACTAAAAAGAAACCTGTACCTGTAGCAGTCACTTCCCCAATACTCTCTCTCCACTCAAATCCAGCCATAGGCAGCAACTAATCTAGTTCCTATTTGTATAGATTTGCCTTTTCTGAACATCTTGTATAAATGGAATCATGCAATAAGTGGCCTTTTATGTCTAACTTCTTTCACTGAGCAGAAAGTTTTCAAGATCTATCCATGTTGTAGCAAGTATCTGTACATCATTTCTTCTTATAGCAGAATAATTTTCCATTTCATGGATAGATCACTTTTTGTTTATTCACTTATCAGCTGATAAACATTTTGATTATTTCCACTTTTTGGCCTTAATGAATAATTCTGCTATGAATACGAACATTTATGTACAAGATTTTTGTAGGCATATGTATTCAGTTCTCTTGGGTATACACCATGGAGTGAAATTGTTGGGTCATATGGTATATTTAAGCATTTGAGGAATTGCCAGACTGTTTTCCATAGTGGCTGCACCATTTTTCCTACCAGCAAGGTATAAGGTTTCCGATTTTTCCACCAATTCACCAATACTTGCTATTATCTTTTTTTTTTTTTTTTTTTTTTTTTAGCATAACCATCCTTGAAATGGCATCTTATGGTAATTTTGATTTGCATTTTGCTGACGGCTAGGATATACAGCATCTTTTCATGTGCTTATTGGCCACTTGTATGTCCTCTTTGAAGAAATATCTACTCAGATTCTTGGCTCTTTTTTAAATTGAGGTGTCTTTTATTATTGAGTGGTAAGAGTTATATATTCTAGGTATAAATACCTTATGAAATATATAATTTGTGAATATTTCCTCCCATTCTGTTGGCTGTCTTTTCACTTTCCTGATAGTGTTCTTTGAAGTAGAAAAATCTTTAATTTGGTGAAGTGCAACTTACCTGTTTTTGTTGCTAGTACTTCCAGTGCTAAATCTGCGGTCAAAAATATTTAGCCTTTTGTTCTAAAAATTTTATAGTTTTTGCTCTTACATTTAGGTCTTTGATCCATTTAGTTAATTTTTGCATATATGAATTTAGGGTCCAACTTCATTCTTTTGTATGTGGCTATCCTATGGACCTAGCCCTGTTTATTTAAAATGCTGTTTTTTCCCTTTGGATGGTCTTGACATCCTTGTAAAAACTCAACTGACCATAGATGTATGAGTTTATTTCTGAACTCTCAATTCTATTCCAGTGATCTACTATGTGTCTTTATAACATTACCACATTGTTTCGATTGTTTTTGCTTTGTAATAAGCTTTTAAATCAAGGAGTGTGAATGCTCCCACTTTGTTCTTCAAAACTGTTTTGGTTAATCTGGTCCTTTGCAATTTCACATTAATTTTATAATCAGCTTGTCAATTTCTATGAAAAAAATCAGCTGGGATTCTGTTGACTCTCTAGATCTTTCTGGGGAATATTGCCAGCTATGCAGAATTAAGTCTTCTGATCCGTGAACATGGGCTATTTTCCCATTTTTTTTGTTTTTAATTTTTTTAATAACATTTTATAGTTTTCAGAATTTTATACTTCTTTTGTTAAATTTATTCTTAGTACATTATTCTTTTTGAAGCTTTATAAATGGAATTATTTTAATTTCACTTTTGGATTGTTCATTGCAAGTGTATAGAAACAAAATGAATTTTTTTTTGGTATATTAATCTTGTATCCTGTAACCCTGTTAGATTCATTTATTAGTTCTCATTGTTTTTTAGTGGCATCTTTAGCATCACAATACATTATCAATCTCATCTGTGAATAAAGTTTTGTTTCTTTCCCGTATGAATATCTTTTATTTATTTTTCTTCCCTAATTGCTTTGACTAGAACCTCTAGTAAAATGTTGAACAGAAGTGGTGAGAGAAGACATTCTTGTCCTGTCCTTGATTGTAGGGGGAAAAGCATATAGCCTTTCATAATTAAGCGTGTTAGCTGTGGGTTTTTCATAGATGACCCTTTTTAGGTTTAGGAATTTCCCTTTTATTTGTATTTTATTGTTTTTATCATGAAAATTATCAAATGTTTTCCTGTACCTATTATGATAATTATGTGCTTTTTGCATTTTTTTTTCTATTGATACTTTAAATGAGTTGATTTTAAGATGTTGAAACACCCTTGCATCACTGGGATAAATCCTACTTGTCATGGTGTATAATTCTTTTTATATATTGCTTAGTTCATTTTGTTAGTATTATGTTAAGGATCTTTGCATCCATATTCATAAGAGATGCTGGTCTATAGTATTTCTTTCCTTGTGATCTCTGGTTTTGGTATCAGGGTAATACTAGTCTCATGAAATGGTTAAGGAAATGTGTTCTCTTCTATTTTAGGGAAGAGTTTATTAAGACTTTGTATTCATTCTCTGAATGCTTGGCAGAATTCAGAAGTGAAGGCAGGGACTAGGTTGTTCTTTCTAGGTAGTTTTGATTGCTAATTCAATGTCTTTACTTTTTAAAGACCTATTCAAAAAGTCTATTACTTCTTGAGTTAGTTTTGGTAGGTTGTTTTTTTCTAGGAATTTTTCCATTTCCTCTCTTTGGATGGACAAATGTTTGTAGCATTTCTTTATAATCCTTATTTCTCTATGGTCAGTAATAATGTACCCTCTTTCATTACTGATTCTAGTAGTTTGAGTCTTTTTACCTTTTTTTTTTTACTTATCTTGCTAAAGATTTATCAATTTTGTAGATCTTTTCAAAAAGCCAGGTTTGTTCAATTTTCTCTGTTGTTTTCCTGTTCTCTATTTCATTAATTTTTGCTCTGATCATTATTATTTCATTCCATCTACTTGCTTTGAGTTTAGTTTGTTCTTTTTCCAGTGGCTTAAGGTGGAAGTTCAGATTACTGATTTGAGATTTTTCATCTTTTTGAGAATAGGAATTTATAGCTGTAAGTTTCCTCCAAGTACTGTTTAGCTATATTCCATAAACAATAGTATGTTGCATCTTCATTTTTCATCCATATCAATGTATTTTCTTATTTTCTCAATGAATTTTTCTCTGACCTATTGATATCTTCCTCCATTCTTTTACTTTCAACCTATTTGTATCTTTGAATCTAAAGTGTGCTGTAAGGGCTCAGTCAGTGAGTTAAGCATCTGCCTTTGGCTCAGGTCATGATCCCAGGGTCCTGGGATTGAATCCCTCATCTTGCTCAGGAGAGAGCCTGCTTATCCCTCTGCCTGCCCCTCCACCATTTGTGCTTTCTTTCTCTCTGACAAAAAGATAAATAAATCTTTTTAAAAAATAGAAAAAATTAAGTGTGCTGTAGGCATCAAAAAGTTGGATCTGTTTTTTCTAAATCCGGTCTTATAGTCTTTGCCTTTTGAATGGATTGTTTAACCCAGCCACTTTTTATATTACCACTGATATAGTTGAATTTATGCCTGTCATTTTATTTTTGGCTTTCTATAGGTGGGTCTCTTTTCTGCTTTGTTCTTCTATTCCTTCTTTATTGCTTTCTTTTACATTAAGTGCATATTTTCTAGGATAATATTTTAATTCCTTTGATAATTTGTTACTAACTTTTGAGTTATTTCTTAGTGACTGCTCTAGGATTTATCATGCATCATAACTTATCAGAATCTATTTCAGATTTACCCTAACAATTCCAGTGAGATATAGAAATGTTACTCCTATTTAACTCTAATCCTTCTTCCACCCCTTTTGTGCTATTATTATTTTACATATCACATCTATTTATGTTACAAACTCAATAATACACTGTTACAATTATTATTTTACTTATTATTTATTATTTTTTTAAAAAGGTGAAAGTGGACGTCCACATGCAAAACAATGAATCAAGACACAGGCTTTCCACAAAAATTAACTCAAAATTTGTCCATAGGCCTAAATATAAAACATAAAACTCCTAGAAGATAACCTAGGAAAAAAACTAGATATCTTTAAGTTTGGTCAAAAAACACCAAAAGCACAATCCATGAAAGAAATAATTTATAAGGTAGAGATCATTAAAATTTAAAATTTCTGTGCTGCGAAGGACAACGTTAAGAGAATGAGAAGACAAGCACAGACTGGGAGAAAATATTTGCAAAAGTCACATTTGATAAAGGTTTATTATCTAAAATATACAAATAACTCTTAAAATTCAACAATGAAAAAACACAATTAAAAAATGGGCTAAAGACTTTAGCAGATGCCTCAGCAAAGAATGTATACAGATGACAAATAAGAATATGAAAAGATGCCCCGTATTTTATGTCATCAGGGAAATGCACATAAAAACAACAAAATACCACAACACAACTATAAGAACGGCCAAAATCTAGACCACCTACAACATTAAATGCTGGTGAGGATATGGAGCAACAGGAACTCTCACACATTGCTGTTGAGAATGTAAAATGGTACAGCCACTTTGGAAGACAATTTGGCAGTTTCTTACATAACTAAACACATATTTATCATATGATTCAGTGATTGTATTCCTTGATATTTACCCAAAGGAATTGGAAACTTATATTCACATAAAGATGTGCACATAGATATTTATGACAACTTTATGTTTAACTGCCAAAACTTGGAGCAGCAAATATGTCCTTTAGTCAGTGAGTGAATAAATAAAATGTGGCCAGACAATGGTATATTATTCAGTGCTAAAAACAAATGTGCCATCAAGCCAAGAAAAGACATGGGCAAATCTTAGATGCATATTATTAAATGAAAGAAGCCAATCTGGAAAATCTACATACTATACGATTACAACTATATGACATTCTGGAAAATGCAGAATTACAGAAACAGTAAAAATACCAGTGGTTCCGGGGGTTGGAGGGAGTGGAGGAACGAATAGGCAGAGCATAGAGGATTTTTAGGGCAGTGAAAATACTCCATAAATATAATAATGATGCATATATTTCTTTTTTTTTTAAAGATTTTATTTATTTCAGAGAGAGAGAGCACAAGCACGGAGAGGGGCAAAGGGAGAGAGAGAAGCAGACTAGCCCCTGAGCAGGGAGCCTGATGTAGGGCTCAATTCCAGGACCCTGGGATCATAACCTGAGCCAAAGGTAGATGCATAGCTGACTGGCCAACTCAGGTGCCCCTAATGATGTATATATTTCATTATACATGTGTCCAAACTCACAAAACTTAAACTGCAAGAGTGAACACTAAATAAACACACAGTAAACTATGATCTTTGAGTGATAATGATTTGCCAGTGAGGGTTTATCCTTGGTAAAAAAAATGTACCACTCTGGTTAGTGATATTGATAATTGGGGAGGCTATACATATATTCGGGGGAGTATGTGGAAAATCTTGGTACCTCCTTCCCAATTTTGTTGTAAACATAAAACTGCTCTAAAATATAAAGTATTAAAAAAAAGATGAAAGGAGAAAGAACAGGTATATATTTATACAGTTTTCTGTGTCAACTTTCTTATTTACCACTTTTGGTTCCCTTCTTTTTTTCCTATGGATTTGAATTACCATCTGGCATCACTTCTTTATTCCAATACAGCTTTGCACCCATCCACTTTCTTTGTTCTGTTATTGTCAAGTATATTACATTTCTTTTTTTTTTTTTTAATATTTTATTTTGACAGAGAGAAACACAGCGGGAGAGGGAACACAGCAGAGGGATTGAGAGAGGGAGAAGCAGGCTTCCCGCCGAGCAGGGAGCCCGATGTGGGGCTCCATCCTGGGTCTCCAGGATCATGACCTGAGCTGAAGGCAGTTGCTTAACCAACTGAGCCACCCAGGTGCCCCTATATTACATTTCTATATGTATGGGTCCAGAGGTGCCTGGATGGCTCAGTGGGTTAAGTGTCTGCCTTTGGCTCAAGTCATGATCCCAGGGTCCTGGGATGGATCCCTGCGTCTGGCTCCCTGCTCCTCCCTCTGCCTCTCCCCCTCATTTGTGTGTGGGTATGCACTCTCTCTCTCTCCCTCTCTATCTACTCTCTCTTTCTCAAGTAAATAAATACAATCTTTATATGTTATGGGTCCAGAAACCAATTATCTTAAAAATCATTTAAGAGAAAAAAGGAGAAGAAATATGCATTTAGAATGCACTTTATTTTTTAAAAAAATTTTAATTTGATGTTTTTATTACATTATTTTATTTTTTCAGTGTTCCAAGTTTCATTGCTTATGCCCCACACCCAGTGCTCCATGCAATTTGTGCCCTCAATACCTACCACCAGGCTCACCCATCCCTTCACCCCCTCCCTTCCAAGACCCTCAGACTGTTTTTGAGTCCAAAGTCTCTCATGTTTCATCCCCCTCCCTGATCTACCCCAGTTCACATTTCCTTTCCTTCTCCTACTTTCATCCATATTACTCCTTATGCTCCACAAGTGAAATCATATGATTTAATCATGTTCTTATCTTTACTGTTAGGCAGGTCTTCTAACGACAAATTCTCTCAGTTTTTGTTTATCTGTGAATAACTTTATTTTGCTTTCTATTTGAAAAATAGTTTTGCTGGATATAACATTCTTAGTTAATCTTTTTTCTTTCAGCACTTTGAAATGTCATACCACTTCCTTCTGACCTCTGTTGTTTCTGCTAAGAAGCTAACTGTTTATTTTATTGGGGTTCCCTTTCACATGAGTTTTTTGCTGCTTACAAAATTTCCTTTTTATTTTCATATTCTTATTTGCCATTCTTTTTGTAGTTCAGCATTTTTACTATGATATTTCTGGATGTGGATCTCCCTGTGTTTATTTCATTAGAAGTTATTTGAGCTTCTTTTTTTTTTTTTAAGATTTTGTTTATTTATTTAACAGAGAGAAACACAGCCAGAGAGGGAACACAAGCGAGAGGGGGGAATGAGTGAGGGAGAAGCAGGCTTCCCACCGAGCAGGGAGCCCGATGTGGGGCTCGATCATGACCTGAGCCGAAGGCAGTCGCTTAACCAACTGAGCCACCCAGGCGCCCCTTATTTGAGCTTCTTGATGATTCATGTTCTTATCAATTTTGAGAAATATTCAATCATAATTTCTTTGAATACTTTTTAAAAAGATATTATTTATTTATTTCAGAGAGAGAAAGCTTGCATGCAAGAACAAGGGCAAGTGGAGGAGGGGCAAAGGGAGAAGCAGACACTCTGATGAGCAGGGAGCCTGATGCGGGGGCTGGATCACAGGACCCTGAATTCATGACCTGAACCAAAGGTAGTTGTTTGACTGGCTGAGCCACCCAGGCACCCAGTCCTTGGGTATTTTTTCTGCTCCTTTTTTCTCCTGCTACTCCTATTACACATATGTTGGTGTGCTTAAACCTGTGTTGTCTCACATTTCTTTGAAGCTCTGTTCATTTTGCTTCATTTTCTTTGTTCTTTTTTTTTTTTTTGATTGTATGCTCTCTATTGGCCTATCTTCAAATCTGCTAATTCTAATGAATTTTTCACTCTGATTATTGGTTTTTTTCCAGCTCCAGAATTTTGATTTGGTTCTTTTTTACAAACTATCTCTTTGATATTCTCTTTGATGAAGAGAATTGTCATTCTACCTCCCTATACTTCTTTAAGCAAGGATTCCTTTGTTGTTGTTTTTTTCAACATATTTATAATAGATGCTTTGAAGTCTTTATCTGTTAAATCTGACATCTGGGTATTCTCATAGGAAGTTTCTATGCCCGTTTTCCCCCACATATAGGACATTCTTTTTCTTTTCTGTCTTTTTCTTTGTTTCTTTCTATTTTTATTTCTTCTTCACCTTCTTCTTCTTCTTCCTTATCTTTTTCTTCTTTTTTGCAGGTCTTGTATTGTTGTTCAAAACTGGAATTTTAGGTAGTAAATTACAGCAACTTAGGATACTGTTGTCCCTCATCCTGGGGGCTTGTTTTTGTTATTGTTTGCTTTTTATATTTAATAACTTGGCTGGACTGTATTAATCAAGTCTACTTTCCTACAGTGTGAAGCCTGTGATGTTCCCTCTCAGAGGGCATATCCTTGAGCATGGGCGCAGTCCTGGCATGATAGTGGGTTTAGCAGGGCTCTCTTTGAATGTCTCTTCTCTTGATCTCTCTATTGCACCACCTACCTCTGTTGGTATCACTTGTAGCTGTTAGGCTCCATTAATTGCTGGCTGACTGCTTTATTGTTTCCAGCAATGTCCTGGGGCATAAATTCCTCCACAGTCTGACTCAACTACATCCAAGATCCTTTGCAGAGGTAGTTTTTGAGACCAGTTTTTAAGTTTTATTTCTGAAACCTAGGAGTTCATAACTGTTGTTTACCTTGGTCAACTAGCTGGCCAAGATTTGGCTTCTTGCTCTCATGGAGCTACCAGGTTTCTCTTAGCTGCTTCCCACCAAATTCTTTATTGTTTTCAAGAGCACCCACAGGCTCTCTGTTTCAAATAAAGTTAGTTCTTTTGGGCCATACTTTGGAGCTCTCTTTTCTTATGGAATGCCTGCCACTTAGGCAAAATCTCTAAGCCACAGTTCCAGAGCTGAGGGTAGGGTCAGGGGTCCACTTTTATCAGAGTGGCACTCTTAATTTATAAGTAGGGCACTAGGGGAGGGGAGATTCTCCAGTGAGGTCGGTTGAAATCCCAGTACTCACGGCTTGCCTTCCCTAGAGTACACTGTATGAGTGGAGGTTGGATAGATAAAGCACCTCTACCCTCCTAGCCTCACTCAGAAGGAATTTATCTTCTGCAATTTGGATCTGGGAGGATGAGAAATTCTGGTGGGCCTCCCTCTCTCAGGAAGATACCTGATTCCTTGACTAGTTGCTGAGGGTAGGGGCAGCCCTTTGGCCATACTCACCTGAACTGAAACATCTTGCTAGAAGGTAGGGGTGAAGAGGAAGGGAATGGGTCATGGCTCAAGTGCCACAGACTTGCTGTTCTTATGGAGATTTAGTAGATTTTCTTGAATAAGTGTTTCTTCATTTACTATATGCACTTAGGGCAATTTCCAAAGACTTAACATGATTGTTTATTTGTTTTATAATTTTCACAAGATGTAGTTGTTTTGCTGGGGCTTGGGTCCATGGAGCAAATTCTTCCGCCATTCCAGAAGTGCAATTCCCAATAGTCACCACATTTTTGAAGAATATTTAATTATATAAGGAAATGGTCATGACATAATAGCGATAAAATTACAATTTAGGGACACCTGGGTGCCTCAGTTGGTTAAGCATCTGCCTTTGGCTCAGGTTATCATCCCAGGGTGCTGGGATTGAGCCGTATGTCAGGCTCCTTGGTCAGTGAGGAGTCTGCTTTTCCCTCTTGCTCTGCACCTCCCCCCAATTTGTGCATATGCTTGCACTTGCACACTCTCTCTTTCTGTTCCTCTCTCAAATAAATAAATAAATAAATATAATCTTTAAAAATTTATTTTCAGTAGAGCACTAATTTTGTATATCATGTATATGTACAGGGGTTTGTGAATACATATATTTTATGTATTATAAGAGAAAAGACTGGAAGAAAATAAGCAAAGTCTTAACAACTGATCTTTTAACTATTTTCCAAATATTGCTTAATGAATATGTATTGTTAATACAAAAATTAAAATAAAATACAATATCTTAGTAGTTTTAGCATAAGCATGTTTTCCCTGACATGCCCTCTTAACTGACTTTAGTAATATTGTAGGAACAGCAATGTTATAGAAAAGTTTGTACAAGTACATTATACTAATAAGTACCAATACATTATAATTATGGGTCACTGGTATATTTGTATAGATTAGATGACAGAGACTCAACTTGGTCTACTTTAAACAGTCAGGAAATAAATTATATTTTGCACACTTTCCACATTTGTCTTTTCAGTCTCTTGACTGTGATGTTGGTGGTGATGATGACAATGACAAGAATGATAGACAACTCTGTGTACTTACAATGTGCCAGACCCTTTCCTTTTATCATTTGATATAATCTTCATACTCTTTTGAGATAGATCCTGGTATTATTTTTATCTTGTATGTGAAAAAATTAGGACATAGATAGAATAAGTAACTTGCTTGTTTCAATTAGGAATGGGAATAGAGACCAGTAATAGAAACAGAAAACCTGATTATCGTGGGCTGAAACATTTAGCACTTTTTTTTTTTTAATGTTAACATAAGTCCAGAGGACTGGTACTCCTTGTGCTTTTGTTCTCTTCCATCGTTAGGGTGCATCATTTGGTCTCAGAATTGCAAAATTCTTCTAGATCTCTAGACAATGTTTCTTGGAGGATAGAAGAGTAGAAGATGGGCTAAAGAGAATATAAGCCAAGTTTATCCCTTTAAAAAACCTTTCTCCAGAATATCTTCCTTGTAAATTCCATTTCCTTCTCATTGGCCAGAACTGGCCCATGATCACTCTCATTTTACAGGAGTCTGAAATAAATATCTTAGCTCTGGAGCTTCTATGGTTGAAAAAGACAAGGGGGCGGGGAGACAATGGCTTTGGGGCCATTAATTCATTATATCACACAGCCCAACATCATTTAGCTAGTAAGTAGTGCTGGTAAATTCTCTTAACCTCTTTAATCATCTGCCAGCAGGTATTCAGAGATTCTATTTAGAGTATACAAATTATTATTATACCATTTTGCCATTGGTATGACTTTTTGATTTGTAGTCACAGAGACAGGAGAGGTTTGAGAAGAATTTATGATCCAAGAGATGACATCAGGAGGGCTGGAGTGCTGTTGTCTGAGAAAGACCTAAAAAGAATGCAGACTTAATAACGCAATGAAGGGATTAGTTTAATTCAGCCAAGGGGAGGGGAGGGAGGTTTGTAGAATTCCATTTACCAAAACCAAGCTGTAATCATGAAAAAAAATTAAGCTGGAAAAAAAGAAAAAATAGCACAAACCCAGGGAACAAGTATTAGAACTCTATCTTCTCACATTTCTTGTTGCAAGTGTGCATCTTCAGGGCTCTAGTCCCTGTCTGGGATCTCTGGTTGATAAGCAACTGCCTCAGAGTGCCAGATCAGTGCCATCACCTTAACTTGTTTGAGATGTTATAACTTCACTTTTGTCTAGTTAAATGTCCTTTCAGCCATATGGAGTTTTATAATTAAATGTGGATATAATAAAATTAATCAACCCCCAAATAATACTGTTGTGTAAAGTATAGGAATAAGTAATCATTGGGTAATCCCCAATATTTGCTATTTAAAATGTAATGCTTAAAACAGATTACCCATGTGCTTTCAACTTTATCCACAGTATTGATTTCAGACTTATAATTTTAAACTGATAGGGATAGAATTGAACTAACTTTATGAATAGTTATTAAAATTTTAGAATAACTTTGAGCTTCACTATTTATGTGTGTGTTGTGTGTTAACTATATTAATTTATGGAATTGTTTTGCTTACAGAGATTGTTGAGTTTACCCTGCCACACATTTGAAGTTCTAAGAGAGGATAGCAAATAGGTGAAACATGCAGATGTAGTTAAGAAAGTGACTAAATAACTTGGAGGATTAACTACATCTGTAAAGGGGAACGATTATCATTAATTAAACTAGAATGTCTACTCATTAATTAATTTAAAAATGTATGCTTGAGTTAATCAAATACTAGCGAAAGAATAAGTAAAAGTGGTTCATATTTTGTTGGAATTATAATAGAATAACATGACTTGTAAATTGCACTTAAAATGTAAAGAAATCAGGCTTTAAAGTTTGTAATGTTAATCAGTAAATATTAGTTTAAAACCAAAGTAACTATAAGTAGTTCTTTCTCTCCACAAAGGCCTCTCTTGGACCTTAAAAGGCTGCACATTGACACATTTTCATTCTGGATGAATAGAGGCTTTATGTAGCAATTCACTGTTTACACAGCCCATAGCACTTGTCTAGACAAGGACAATAAGCCTGTTAATGCCAAATATGAAGGGAGCAGCAGGTTCCAAGACCTCGTGGTGCAGTCTGGTTATTGGGAGGGATCTTTCTCTAAGATGCCTGCCATTCTATCCCTTGCATAGCATTCTACTTAAAATGAATTTTTTCTAACTATGAAGAGAAATCTAGCCTTAGATTAAGGCAAGCAAAAGGTCCCATTAAGCAGGTTTGGCTAATCTGAAAATGGAGCCAACCTCCCACTGTTCATGGGATTCCTAACCACATGGATCTGGGCCCTCATGGTGAGAGGCTCCAAGACTCTCCAGAAAAGGGAGAGTTTTTTTTTTTTTTTTTTTTTTTTTTATAAAATAAATGATTTTAAATTGTATCAGCATCCTTCCTTATCTAATAGAACTTCAGTTTATTTATCTTGGTTATATCAAAGCTGCAGGATTGGGGGGCGCCTGCGTCGCTCAGTGCGTTAAAGCCTCTGCTTTCAGCTCAGGTCATGATCTTAGGGTCCTGGGATCGAGGCCTGCATCCGGCTCTCTGCTTGGTGGGGAGCCTGCTTCCTCCTCTCTCTCTGCCTGCCTCTCTGCCTACTTGTGATCTCTCTCTGTCAAATAAATTAAAAAACAAAAAAACCTGCAGGATCAGGAATTCATCTGCTGAAGTATCATTTGATTACCTGTCCTCTATAAAATATTTCTGTTTCTGTGTATCTGAATTAATCATCAGTAGGATAATGCCCTGTTTTGTCAGGAGGAATGGAGGGCTTACTTCTTTGTTCTTACCGGCATCCACTCATACAGGGCTGCTGGAGAAGGCCTTCACCAATGGGATTTCATGAGTTTGAGGTTTATGGGTAGGTGTGTCTGTTGGAGTGGCCCTGTCTTTGATAATGAGTTGTCTAGCCCTCTGTGACAATCTGCTTCACAAGTAGTCAAGAGCCATCTGATGCACTCTGTCCTAAAATCTGTTACTTCAGCAAAGCTTCCTTTGTCAGCTAGCTTTATTTTAATAATCTTACCTGATGCTGTCAAGAGTAACCACACTTTCAAAGCCCTTCTGTGTGAGGGACAGAATTCACAATAAAATGGCTTCCTGATAGCCAGGCAGACACACAGAGAAAGTATTACTCAATCCTTTGGCTTCTAGAGGTGATTTTTAACCAGAGTCCTCAGAACAGAAGGGATTTGGTATTGGTTTCTAGCCACATCCCTAGGAAGAGGCCTCAGTCCCATGGCCCATGCTTTCCGGTGTGTCTCCATGTGGCCAGAACATTGCTTCTCTTGGGCCCATGCTTGTGCCCTCTCTCAGCTCTGCTAACCTTCCTGGCTCCTGACTCTGGCATTTATTTAATTGGGGCTGTCTCTGTTTTTCTCTAGTTGGGGCACTAGATCGAAGTGTAGTAGAGAGTGTGGCTGAGGCCCTGCCACCATCTGGCTTTTGCATGTTTTGAACACAGCTGCTTGTATTTTAATACACATTGAAAACCACCTGGAGGATTTTATGAAAATGTAGATGCTGATTCCATAGGTCTGGGTGTGGGTGGAGCTGAAAGTTTGCATTTTTATCAAGTCCCCAGGGGATTCAAACACTGCAGTTCTTGGACCATGATTTGAATAACAAGGGTATAAAAGATATTTTAGCTTTGGCACATTTCGGAGATAACCTAATTTGGGTGCCTGGCTACCACAATAAGGCAAATATCACAATAAAATAAGTCAAATGAATTTTTTGGTTTTGCAGTGCATAGAAAACTTATGTTTATACTTTACTGTGGTCTGTTCGGTGTGTAATAGTGTTATATCTAAAAAACAATGTACATATCTGAATTAAAGATACCTTATTGCTAAAAAGCGCTAACCATCATCTGAGCTTTCAGCCAAAAGTACTGTTTTTTTGCTGGTGGAGAGTCTTGCCTCAACTGCTCGTGGCTCATCAGTGTGGTTGTTACTGAAGGTTGGAGCAGCTGTGGCAATTTCTTAAAATAACAGCAGTGAAGCTTGCTGCGTCGATGGAATTTTTCTTTCATTGGAATTATTAAGAGACCACTTTAGGATTATTAATTGGCCTAATTTTTAATATTCTTATGTCTCAAAGAATAGACAGGCCTGAGGAGAGGGAGAGAGACAGGGGACCTTGCAACCACCTCTCGGTGGTTCAGAACACACATATCGCTTATCGGTTAATCTCACCGTCTTCTATGGGCACCAGAGTGGTGCCGTACAGTAGTAATAGCAAAGATCACTGACCACAGATCCCTAAAACAAATATAATAATAAAAAAGCTTGAAATTTTATAAGAACCCCCAAAATGTGACCCAGAGACACAAAGTGAGCAAATGCTATTGGGAAAAATGACGCTGAGAGAGGAATTGCTCCGTGCAGGGTGGCCACAAATCTTCAATTTGAAAAAAAAAAAATGCAATCCCAGGCAAGTGTAATAAAGGGAAATGCAATAAAATGAAGTATGCCTGTAGTTAATGAATTGATTAATTAATCTCTGCCTTCTATCTCTTTTCCTTTCTTCCTTCCATCCTTTTCCTCCTCTTATTAAGAAGAAACCTGTACCTAAGGCTAATGTAATTTCTAAAGCCTATTCTCCAAACTTGAGTTACACTTTAAAACATCCCTTTCTACCCCTACACCAACATTCAGGAAAAGAAATGAATGGTAATGGTGGTTGTGGTGGGCTGAAAACTCGTCTTGCAAATGGAAATCTTTTAAGATGTGGATCCTTGTTTCTAGTGTGTCAAATAAGACTCTGAAGATAATCTCTTTATATCATTTTTCTTTACTCCCTTTTGAAAAATAAGGTTTGGTATTTTTTTTTTTTAAGATTTTATTTATTTGACAGAGAGAAACACAGCCAGAAAGGGAACACAAGCAGGGGGAGTGAGAGAGGGAGAAGCAGGCTTCCCGCCCAGCAGGGAGGCCGATGTGGGACTCGATCCTGGGTCTCCGGGATCATGACCTGAGCCGAAGGCAGTCGCTCAAACAACTGAGCCACCCAGGCACCCGGTTTGGTATTTTTTAAAAAAAGATTTTATTTATTTATCTGACAGAGAGAAACACAGCGAGAGAGGGAACACAAGCAGGGGGCGTGAGTGTGGGAGAAGCAGGCTTCCCGCCGGGCAGGCAGCCTGGTGCGGGGCTCAGTCCTGGGACTGCAGGATCATGACCTGAGTCGAAGGCAGATGCTCAATGACTGAGCCACCCAGGTGCCCCGGTATTTTTTTAATATACTTTTTAGAAAAAAAAAATAATTTTCCTACTGAATTCTGGTGACATTACTGCTTTTGGATCTCAAAAGTCCCATCAGTAGTTGTCATTTATAATAAATCTCATGTTTGAAAGAGCTGCCTATTATATGGGGATGAGGAACAAGTACTTTTCATAATTAATAAAAACAACAAAATCCAAAGGATATTAAGTTTCTATTTCTTAATTTTAAAACTGAAAACACTGTAGTAATTATTTTGTGTGTGCTCTGTACATTATAGTGGCTTTTTTATTCTATCCTTTTTTTTTTTTTTTAACTCTTGTAGCAGCAGTCTTGTACATTTACCAAAGGGACTGAGCTTCCTCTGTGTGTTGTCATGTCAGATGTGGTCGGTGATATCCTGTTTCTGAAGGAACTAGTACAACTTCCTTCACACTGCAGAAGCAGAAGCTGTCTCTGACAATGAATAAATTCCACCCAGAAAAAATCTTCTAAAAATTATCATTATAACTTAACTTTAGAAGAGAGGAAGTCCTAATGATAGCTAAATATTATTATTATTCTGTGTTAAATTCCAATTTCCCAAACTTTGGTAAGAGAGCTAGTAGATCCAAAAGATGTAGATTATGTTACTGGGTTAGTTCTTCAGTTTACCCCTCAGGGCTGTTTAGCTGAGGGGAGCACCTTGAATTTACTAGGCTGACTCTTATTCATTTCAAGGATGGGCAGGATGCTTGCTTGGGATTGGGTGGTCGCTAGGAGCAGTGGGGTGGCCCTGGACCCCTCAGAGGAACATTTACTCACTGGAGTGAAGTAGTAGATCAAAATTGCACACTATATTTTGTTACAAACTGTCAGATTTCTCTCCTAAAAAAAGAACTTGGGAATTGTGCTGCCAGTTTCTGGCTCTGTCAACATAATTCCTATCATTTCCCTGGCTTAACTGATGTCATGTCACCTAAATATCATTTAAATATTAATACAACAATAGCACTGCTAAATGTTTACTATGTGCCAAGCATAGTTATTTAATTCTTTTTTTATTTTCATTTTTTTTTCAGTGTTCCAAGATTCATTGCCCATTCCCCACACCCAGTGCTCCATGCAATAGGTGCCCTCAGTACCCCCTACCAGGCTCTCCCATCCCTCCACCCCCTTCCTTCCAAGTCCCTCAGTTTGTTTCTGTGTCCAAATTCTCTCTTGTTTTGTTTCTCTCCTTGAATTACCCTACTTTCAATGACTCCATCTCCATGTTGAGAATAAGGAAACAGACTTCAAGGAAGTAAGCAATTTGTCCCAAGTCCGGGAGAAAAAGGGATGGGGGGGATGTGGTCTGCCTTGAGTTCTGGTAGTAAGAAGGTGCACTGTCTGCAGATAATTTAAATATAATAGAACTAGCTAAAGGGCACCTGAATGGCTTTGTTGGTTGGGCATCTGGCTCTTGATTTTGGCTCAGGTCATGATCTCGTGTTCATGAGACTGAGCCTGTGTTGGGTTCTGCACTCAGTGCTGAGTCTGCTTAAAATTCTCTTTCTCCCTCACCCTCTGCCCTTCCTCCTGCTTGGGTGTGCTCTCTCTCTCTAAATAAAATAAATAAAATCTTAAAAAGAAAACACCGAAACAAGCTAAAAGTCAGACTATCTTGTTTGCTTTTCCAAAGCATTTTATTATCTTTATTTTTATTTTTCTAAAGATTTTATGTATTTATTTGAGAAGCATAGCTAGAGATAGAACACAAGCAGGAGGAATGAGAGTGGGAGAAGCAGGGGCTGGATCCCGGGACTCCGGGATTGTGACTTGGCCTGAAGGCAGATACTCAAGGACTGAGCCACCTAGGTGTCCCTTTTCAAAGCATTTTAAAAATTTGTGGTTAAAAATATACATGACATAAGTTACTATCATAACCATTTCTAAATGTACAGCTCAGTGTCGTTAAGTATATTCACATTGTCGTACAGCCATCACCACCATCCATCTTCAGAACTCTTTTCATCTTGCAAAATTGAAAATTTGAACTCATTCAACAATGACCTCTCACTCTCATCTACCCCCAGTTCCTGGCAAACACCACGGTACTTTCTGTCTCAATAGATTTGATTACTCCAAGTCCCTTAGAGAAATGGGTTTAGCCTTTTGGGACTGGCTTTATTTCACTTAACACAATGTCTTAGGGTTTATCCATGTTGTCAGAATTTTCCTCCTTTCTTTATTTTTATTTTTTTAAAGACTTTATTTATTTATTTGAGACACAGAGTGAGAGAGAGCATGAGAGGGGAGAAGGTCAGAGGGAGAAGCAGACTCCCCACAGAGCTGGGAGTCCAATGTAGGACTTGATCCTGGGGCTCCAGGATCATGACCTGAGCCAAAGGCAGTTGCTTAACCAACTGAGCCACCCAGGTGCCCTCCCTCCTTTTTTTAAAGGCTGAATTATACTTCATTTTATGGATATACCACATTTTGTTTATCCATTCATCCATCAGTGGACACCGGGGTTGCTTCAACTTTTTGGCAAAGAGCATGTTCTTATGAATATATTTCATGGGTGTGTGTATTATGTGTGTGTGTGTGTGTGTGTGTGTGTGTGTGTGTTTAAATCATCATGTACCAACAATCCTGAATAATGGCAGTGATAAAATACTCCTTCCTGAAAAGATATTTTTTTTTGGTCCAAGTTTTAATCAACTATTATGGGTATTTCTGGATTTTAATAACACAGTATATGCCTCAAAATTAGAGCATTTTACCAATTACTTTTTCCTTAATAAACATTGGATTCTACCCAGACGTTAATTTGTTTAGAAAATAAGTTTTTGGTGGTTTGAAATTCTTTGAGCTTTGCTTTGACTGCAATTCATATCTTGAACCCCTGTACTATTACATATACCTGTGTTTAAATACTAAATTTAAAACTGACAATGATAGTACATGATTGTAAAGACAAAGAACAGAACTTGAGTTACTGATGCTGTTATTCTATGTGAATAATTTGGAGTTTTTGTTTTTCTTTAAGATTTTAATTAATAAAACAGATGGCAACTGTATAGCGTTATCGTTTTCTTTAGTAAGTACAAATTTTAGTTCATTCTTAAGTATTTGAATGAATTTGAATACCTTTAGCTTTGTAATTTACTTTGTAAAATTGTTAGTTGTTTTAAAAATAAAGAATTAATTGATAATATAATGATCATTTACCAATTGTTACATGAGTATTACTGAAAATAACTGCTGTACAGAGGAGAGAACGTTAAAAATAATGATCCACTCTGGTTGTCAAATACTTGGGATACATCAAAGTCACAAGCTTATAAATAGCAGGGCATATGTTCAAATCCATATTGGTCTAACTTTGTGCTGCTATGCTATTTAATTAATAGCAGGTTTGCCCATTTTCTAAACATAGTTTGCTATCTACCTGTACAGTATAATGGTTGAAACACCTACTAAAGAGTGAGTACTTTGTGGTGAACATGGCATTTTCCTTCTCAAGAAACTTCCACTTTTAGTAGGGAAGAAAAACTGTATAATAGATTGAGTGTTTTTAGAAAATAACTGGTATCTTAATTTTTGTATTGCTCTTATTTTGCAGCTTTGGGGAATATGGAATAATGAGAATCAAGATCTTTTTCCATTTCTCCCCAGAGGGAGAGCCCTATGTTGTACTTTTAAGGTCTAAGCACCTTATACCCATTCTATGCCACGTGGTATTAAGGGTGGCTCTTGAGTTCACCAGAGAATCAGTACCCAGCTGGTCAGCATACACCTTTCCTGCTGCTAGTGGGCTGAGGAGAGATATTCTGGTTTGATTCAGGGCAAGGAATAGAGGCTTAAGTGGGAAAGATAGGAATGCCTATCTGTATATGTGTGCAGGGTGGGAAGGAAAGAGCAGAGAGTTCCTGAGATATAAATCAAAGTAAGGAGTTTGAGGGGTTGCTGTATATGATGGAGTGGGGCATATAAGGTGGGAGTCATTCCAGACTGGCCAATCCATGCTGAGGCTTTAAGTGACTATGAAGGCTCTGTGTCCTCCTGCTGCTGGTAGAGGGGGTTTCTCGGGGTAGGACGGGCGGTCCTTGAGTTTACCAGATGGTCAGTACCCAAAAGGTCAGCATGCAACTGCCAAATCATGTAGCTAGAGAACTAGTTTTCTGATATTGCATGAATTCTTGGGTGATCTCATGGGAATGTGGGGGAGGGAGGAAGCCCATAGATTGAATTCTTATGATTTAAGAGAATGAGAATAGGAAGCTCATTCGGTTTTAATATTAGAAATAATGGAATGTGACATTTTTTCCACCTGAGTAGTGAAGAGTAAAATTCCTGCTTGCTACACAAATAAACAAGCAAGTGCAACACAGGGATGAGCAATGTTTGGCAAAGCACAGAATGCACAGAGATCACTTGAGGAAGGCCTCCTAGGAAGAGATGTCCAAGCCAGGAATGAGGAGTATTAGCCAGGAGAAAGGGTATTAGAATGCATTGGGGAAAGAAGAGGAGGAAGAGTGCTCCAGGCAGAGGGGATAAAAACAAGAAGGGCTGATGGAAGAAAAAGAAGGAGTACTCAGAAACAGATGGTTGAATGGTTGGCACCAAGTGACATAAGATGTGGACATATCTGAAAGACCCCACACTGAGAAAGTAGGGATTTATCTTGAGGGAAATGGGGTAAACAGTTGACGTGATTTTTTGCAGAGGAAGGAAGGATGAGATTTAGGCTTTGGACAGATCACCTTGGCTGCAGGGGCAAAAAGATTAGAGTGGGGCACGACCAGCCAAAGAGAGGCAAGTTGGGAGACTCTATCTGTTGTTCTGTGAAGCCTCAACAGAATGTTATGAAACCCTTGAAGCACCTTGAATTTGCATTTTTCACAAATCCCTAAGATAAATTCGTTCTCCATAGGCACCTCAGGATTTGTATTAGTTTCCCAGGGCTGCCATAACAGAGTATCACAAAGTGGATAGTTTAGGATAATAGAAATTTATTATCTCGCAGTTCTGGAGGTTAGAAGTCTGAGATTAAGGTGTTGGCAGGACCAAACTCTTTCTAGGGCTCCAGGGGAGAATCTCTTCCACACCTAGCTTCTGATATTGCTGGCAGTCCTTGACTTGGAGATGCATTATTGCAACCACTGTCTCCATCATCACGTGGTTTTCTCCTTGCATGTCTCTGTTTCCACATCATCTTCCTCTGTGTGCACATCTATGTCTCTTTTCTTTTTCTTTTTTCTTTTCTTTAAAGATTTTATTTATTTATTTTAGAGCGTGAGAGCAAGAGTATGAGTAAGGGGTGGAGCAGAAGGAGAGGGAGAGAGAACTTCAAGCATGCCAAGGACAGAGTCTGACACAGAGCTCAATCTCATGACCCTGAGATCACCACCAGAGCAGAAACAAAAAATTGGAAGCCAACAGACTGAGCCATTACCAGGCATCTCTCTCTGCTCCTTTTCTTATAAGGACATCAGTTGGATTGGATTTAGAGCCAACCCTACTCCAGTATGACCCCATCTTAACTAATTACATCTGTTTAGATGCTTTTTCCAGATAGGGCCATATTCTGAGATCCTGGGACAGACATGAATTTTGGGGTGATGCTATTCTACCCAGTACCAATTTACATCATTAGTTTCAGATGTAGTGTTCAACAATTCAGCAGTTGTGCACAACACCTGAGACAACGTATATTTTCAACTCAACATAACTTATCAGTCTCCATGAGACCAGAAGTCAGATTTTTGTTGAAGGCACAATGCTATTCAAACATCCATGTCAATTTTAATTAAACACTAAAGGGCAAGTTTGAATAATCAACTGTTTCAGGGGAAATACTTTTAATGTTAAATGCAAAAAATTGTGTATAATTTAAAAGCTTTTCAAAAAATTCAGAGATAAAGCTTTTATTTTGTCACCAAAGGTAGTTTCAGCCATTTACCAAAATGATAAAACTGGGACATCCAGAAATTGAGTTAGGTTCTTACTGTATCACATGAATTTTTAATATAACATAGGGACATACTATAGGATTTATAGCACAATCTCTCTTTTTGTAGGAAGAAAACATTTCTCATATATTGTTAGATGAGTAGCTTAACATTTTCCTTGCTTTTAATCTGTACTAGAGTACTTAAGCTTTATTGTTTTTTCATGAATAATGAGACAATGCAGTCTACAACAATCATGACTATTTTGAAGATTACACATAGGCAAAAAACTTAAGGATCCTAGACCTGTTCTTCAGGTCTGTGGAGAAAGCTCATTTTAGGTCCTGAATCCATGATGAAACATATTACTAATCTCTTCTAATGAGAAGTCATATTTTGTTAGACTATCATCAACAATCTTTTTAAATTTGTTCATAAAATTTTGAACTGGAAGGGCAGAACAATGACCCTATACTCTTCTCTTCGGGTTTGTATCACTCTTTGGTCAGAGCCATCAACCACATGCAAATTCACCTAGCTGTGCCATCACCAGGCCTAATCTTATTTTCCCAAACACTTCTCATGGAGTGGTACGGGAGATTTTGCTGGGTGCATTGTAAAAAGCTACCAACACTGGGCTTGTTTATTTGTATTTATCTGACTTGTTAGTAACTAAGTCTGGTGGTGACCTCACCAGGAAGTTTTGACCTTTTTGTCCATGCTGTTTATCTCATAAAGTTCATTGCCTCCTTTAAGTGCTATTTTTAAAGTTTTTCAATTCATTCAGTTGACTCATTCATTAAGCACCATCATTAGGACATCATTAGGTGTTAAAGATGCAAAAATAAGTTAAGTTGGTAATGTTTTCAGGGTACCAAGGGAAGCAAGCATACCAATCGGCATACCTGTTCTGCATCATAACGTAAAATGAAGCAATTAGAAAGCTCTATCTCTAAATCACCAAAAGGAAAAGGGATACATTATTACGTGGTATGCATGTTTATTAAAGTTCTTATGAATGTAGCACCAAGTGTTATAAACATACGATGATATGATTTCTCAAGCCTTACCAAGATAACGATTACCAAATGAAGTCACCTGTATGTGCAGGCCTTACTAAGATATACTGTTTGATACATCTAAGTAAAGTTGTACTTTTGATAATAAATTATTTCGCATGAGTCCTCACTCATGAAATCATCGCTCTTTAGCATCATATTTGCTTTTCTTCTCTCCCTTACAGATTGCACACACACACATTACTGCTATTAATTTTTTTTTGGTTCAATCACTTGAGAATAAGTTGCAGGTATATGTGACCTTTTGCCTCTAAATACCCGATCATATCTCCTAAAACCCTAAAGATCCTAAGGAAAAAACATTCTCTTATATAACCACAATTCACTAATCAAATTCAGGAAACCTAACAGTGATATGTTATTATCCAACATATATACCATTTCAAATTTCACCAATTTTCCAATAATTAAATGTCCTCTATGACATTTATTCTTTTATCCAGGAGTCAGTCCAGGATTATACATTTCTTTGATTGTTGTGTCTCTTGTGTAATGCCCCCGATTTCAAATCTGAGAGACCACCAAGGAGGCAGTACCGATGCAAGTGCACGAGGGTTATTTGCAAGCTCAAGCTTGGCCCAAGTATACCTGACACAACGGAGCAGGGACTTGGACCCCGAGGTTAAGAGGAGTAGCGCTTTTATAGGGGACAGTGGCCAATGAGATTGTAACACACACAGAAAGTTACATAGTCATGTCAGTCCACACACAGGTGGCCAATTGAATTACAATTCACCCTATAGTGTCTGTTTGAACTAGCCTATCAGTCTGGTATAGCAACTATTTGAACTAGCCTATCACTCTGGTGGGGTTTACTTGCTTACTTCATTCCCATGGTGGGGATGTTTTAATCGATAAGCAGGTTACTTGTTTACTTCATACCTCTGGGGGGGGTGTTTTAGGCGATAAGCAGGTTATGTGGGTGTAGCACAAGATGGAGTTCGTTTTGCTCTGCTTGTCCAGGGGTAAGGGATTTTTGTTAAATTTTCTTGGGTCCCGCACTTGTCTCCCTTTCTCTAGAATGGTTTCATAGCTTCTTTGTGCCCTTTATGAAATTCACATTCTTGGGGTGCCTGGCTGGCTCAGTTGGTTAAGCTACTGCCTTTGGCTCAGGTCATATCTCAGGGTCCTGGGCTCGAGCTCCACATTGGGCTCCTTGCTGAGTGGGGAGCTTCTCCCCTGCCTACCATTCCCCCTGCTTATACTCTCTCTCTCTCTCTCTCCCTCCCTCTCCCTTCCTCTCTCTATCAAATAAATAAATAAAAATCTTAAAAAAAAAAAAGAAATCTACATTCTTGAGTATAGTCTAGTTATTTATGGGACATCCTTCAGTTGGGTTTCTTTCATTATTTCCCCAGGCGATTTTTCAGAGTTCCCCCAGGCACTGCCTCATGTGTGATGTGGAGCCAGTCCTTCCAGTTTTTTCTGTCTGGCTGACTTAACTGCCCTCCACATGGCTGCCACTTCTGCTCCTGTATGCTTCAAGAGAAGACCCAGCTCTCTCTCTGTTGATAGCCACCACTCAGATCCTCTCAGGCCTCTGAGAAAGTACACAGCAGCCCCATGGCCTCTCACTCCAAAACGTGAATGATTGTTCCTTCATTCCTTACAATACACCTGAGCCCAGGCCGCAGCATTTCAACAGAACTTCATTCAATGTTAGAGGGTAACACAGACATAGCACAGAGAATGATGTCAAACTGCTGCTAAAGCTTGCTACTCTTAGAGCCTACAGGCTAAAACCAGGCTAAAACATGACCTCAGAGTCTTTAAATAAAGTGGTTCCCACCTCCAATGAAAGGGTCAGCTCACTCTATCACAAATGCTTCCATGATGCCCATGGTAGGAATTTCAGAACTTGCAGGGTACCCAGGCCTGGAGAGAGGAAGCCATTGTCCTCAATGTACTCATTTCCTGATTTAGGAGAGGAGTACTGACTTCCCAGGATGAGAGATACCTCTACTACCTTACCTGGGAACCTTACTTTTAAGTATGAATCAGGCCCCATGGCTCAGCAGGTCCAGTCCTCCCAGACTACATTTACTAGTTAGACTGTCTAGTTTTATATTACACTACATGTGGGCCTCCAAGAATGCAGCCTGGAAGTATTGCCACAGGCTAAATACAATTCCCTAATAGCTTTTCCTCCAGCATGCAGGGAAGAGAAGAATGGTTCTTCACACCCCGTCTAGAGCCAGGTTTTCATTCCTGATCTCCTGTAAAAAAATGCTTGGGCAAGAATCAATCATCACATCTCCCCAGACCAAGCAGCAATTTTCAGACTTAAGAAATTGTAAATCTAGATTGAGGAAAAAATTATAACTCTAGAGGAGCATAATTGAGTTTAAGATACATCCAATTTATATTACTAAGTAGACTGTTCAAAGCATTTGCATTTGGGTTACTTCATCGCATTTTGGCTTCTTTAAGAAAAGCAGTGAATGCTTACTTGCCCTTATAACTACACAATTAAAAGGCCCATTGAACTTGTTTACAAAACCTAATTTAGCAGTTTGGCCCCAAAGGTAAATTCCAGTGTCTGTCCCAGAGGTGAATCTGCTTATAACTTTAAGACTGGAAGGCTTTCCACCCTCAATTATTTTTACTATTTTAAGGCAGATTTTCAGCATCTTCAAATGTCTTACCTTTCCAGCCTTTTCACCCAGAATCCTCTCTCAATGTCTTGTGCCCCTGCAGAGCAAGGGTGCTTTGCTGATCTCTGATTCTACCCCTTATTTTCTCACCCCCACTCTTGCTTCTGTGGGCCTCTCATCTTGAATACTCTCTCCATCATCCTGAACTCTCAAACTTCTACCTAGCTGTCAGGGACGGACCCTAATGCCACCTCCCAGTCTTTCCAACTTGATGTGATAGACCTTTCCTCTTAAATCTCATAGCACGAGATTTGTAACTTTTTCTTTTGGCAGTTATGTTCTACCTTATGTTGCAGTTACTAGGTTCATGTCTTATCCTCCTACTAGGCTTCCTTCCAGTGCTGTACTCCTCTTGGTATCTCTCCCATCATCTGGCACGGTGTCTTGTAAATAGCATGCATTCAAAAGATTTGCAGAGTCAAATTGAACTAAAACCTAATGAATACAAATATCTCAACTGATAGCTCTGACCTAAATTACATCACATGGCGAATCTGAAAATGCTAGTTCAAGAGTGAGAGATGAAATGTTTCAATTTGTTGTTAATTTGCCAACCAGGGCTTTGGCTAATCATGAACAAAGACAGGCGTTGTAAATAGGGCCCTTTTGAAGTGAAAACTTAGGAATGTTTCATGACATAGAGTAGAGCAACTGGATATCATGGTTCCTGGGTTGTAGAGTTTGAGGTTTATGAGAAAAGGACAATCCCAGCTACATGAGAAATAAGAAATTGCTACTGCTGTCTCTACTATTTGGTTGGCTGTAGTGAATGGAAAGTAAAAGTAGGGGAAAAAAGAATATAATAGGCTAAAAGCTCTCTAGTGACACATTTCTGGTGATGTTTTAGTCATTTTATTAATGTTATCAAATATAGTCACTGAAGGCCTGTTAGAATAGGCCACTGGTCAGGTAATTCTATCACAATATAATGAGGTGGAAAAAATATCATATAACTAATGTACACAAATTCCCCTTGGGGGAGACTCTCCTTTCTTATGGATAAAGCCTTCAGAAACCTGTAAAGAATGACTACTTTCCTGCAGGGGATAGGTTCAGATGCTTTGAAATTTTCTGAGGAAGAAGAGAGACAAAAAGAGAAATTTATTTGCATTTGGGGTGGGGCAGAGGAAGAAAGGAGAGAGAGGAAAAGGAGGATAATAGACTCGGCAAATGCCATGTTGGGTGGAATAACATGAACTGAGCAAGGTACTCTTCTCAGTGATCTCATGCAGTCAGGAAATTTTTACAAAATCACGAAAAGCTTGAGGTGATTGGATTTCTTCTGAAAACCAATAAAATGTCCAAGTTCTGCTTCATGGTTTTTGTGGTCAATAAAATTGAGACTGTAAGCTCTGGTGCAGGGGCTTGAGTCAGAGAAGAGAAGAAGGCCTTAAGTTGGTGAGAGTCCCCCAGAAGTCCTGGGGACTTCCCCACCCCCTGGAAATTAGAGGCTTTGAAAAAATTTCCCCCAGAGGCCAGAAATAGAGAAACTCTTAGATAAAATCAGCATTACAGAAGTTTGGTGGTCACAAGCTTATAATCTAATATTCCAGAAATAATAACCCATGACTTATTTACATAAACATTACCTCTGTTTATTGGGGGGAAAAAAGCAAATAATGCTTGAAGCAGTAAAATGTAGCATTTACCAGGATAGATTCTGGAGCCACATGCCTAGATCTCATCCTTGACTCAATTTTTTACTGGATTTGTGATATTGAGAAAGTTATTTGACTCTTTGCGCCTCAGTTTCTTCATTTGAAAAATGGAGAAAATGAAAGTAGCTACCTGTGAGCAAAGGATCTAACAAGCCTATTATTCCTCTGTGAGACTTAATTATTAGTTGACTATCCAGCTCTGTTCTCCTAGTAACCTAGGAGAAATGCCAACTGTTGGACTGGCAGAGAGGCAGGGGCACCCAAACTGGCGGACGTTGCAGACTGGGTCAAGATGGCTGATCTTCCCTACAAAGCTTCCGTCGTCACCAGGTCATCTCCAGTACATCAAAACCTAGCCGGGAAACCGAAACTTCCCATACATGACCTTTCCAGCCAGGAACCACCCACCATTGGCTGGACCTTCCCCACCCCCAGCCAATCACCTAGGGACACAATGTTTCCTTGCCTAATATGGGAAAAAACCCACCCAAATTCAGACCTGGAACCAATTAGGCTTAAAAACCCTTACACTCCCCAACCTGGGCGCAACTTCCCCGACTTTCCTCTCCTGAGTCGTGGAAACTCACCCAAGGGTGCTGCAATAAAGCTCACTCTTTGGACCCTGTTTGCCTTTGCAGTCTCTGTTCTATTCACGACGAAAAACGTTACACCAACTATATTACTAGACATTGTTGTTTATGGTACAAATGAGCCCTGAGTGGTACATTGCATCTAGACTGGGAGGAATTAGAAAAGATCAATAAATACCTGATGGGGACACTAGGCTTTGGGCTTCTCTGAGTATGATGATCCTTAAAACTAGTATAGTACCTTGCAGGATAACATCAATATCCTACAAGAGATATTTATATGACCTAAAGCAATTGTGCCATTTGGTATTTACCCAGATGAATCGAAAACTTATGTCCACACATAAATCTATGCATGCATGTTTATAGCAGCTTTATTCAAAATTGCTGAAGGGTATCTGTGTGGCTCAGTGGGTTAGGAGTCTGCTTCTGGCTCAGGTCATAATCTCAAGGTCCTGGAATCAAGCCCTACATCGGGTTCCCTGCTCAGTGGGGAATCTGCTTCTGCCTCTCTCTCTGCCTCCTCCCCCTGCTCATGCTCTCTCTCTAAGAAAGGAATAAAATCTTAAAAAGAAAGTTGTTGAAACTTGGAAGCAACCAAGATGTCCTTCAGTAGACGAATGGATAAATAAACTGTAGCAAATCCATACCATGGAGTATTATTCAGAAATAAAAAGGAATGAGCCAACAAACTGGGACAAGACATAGAGGGATGTAAAGTGTATATTGCCAAGTGAAAGAAGCCAGACTAAAGGGCTACATATTGTACAATTGCAATTATATGACACTCTAGAAAAGGCAAAACTTTGAAGACAGTAGAAAGATTAGTGGTTGTTAGAGATCTGGAGGACAGAGGGTGAATGAATAGGCAGAATAATGGAGTTTTTATGACAGTGAAACTATTCTGTATAATACTGTGATGGTGGGTACGTGAAATTATGCCTTTGTCAAAATCCACAGAATATACAAAACCAAGAGTAAACTCTAGTGTAAGTTATGGACTTGTTAATAATAATGTATCAACAGTGGTTCATCAAGTGTAACAAGTGTGTACTACACTAATACAAAATTTTAATAACAAGGGATGATGCCTATGGATAGAGGGTTGAGGGGGTATATGGGAACTCTCTGTACTTTCCATTCAATCTTCCTAAAAACTGTGGAGAATACAGACCCTCAGCCAGGGGTGGGTCCAACATGCACCCCAGGAGGGTCCTTTTCCTGCCCTGGAGCTATTGGCCTACTTCAAGAATTGCCACTGAAGAGAAATGTTTGAGGCTGCTGGCAAGCTTTGGTTCTCCTATATTCTTCTGAATATGCTGGTGGCTCGTGGTCACTTGGTCTGAGCATTTGGTTATGCCTAAGAAGACCTCTTGGTGGGCTATGCACTAACTGTCTCATAAAACTTGTGAAATTTAAATGAGGTAACATTGGCAAAGCATCTAGAATAGGACTTGGGCCTTGTAAGTGTTACATGATTGTTAGTCATAATTTATTATTGTAATGCCCCTAATTTTGAATACAAGAGACCACCAAGGAGCCGGTACCGATGCAAATGCACAAGGGTTTATTTGCAAGCTCGAGCTTTGGGCCTAAGTATACCTGACACAGCGGAGCAGGGCCTTGGACCCCGAGGTTTAGAGGCATAGCGGTTTTATAGGGGATAGTGGCCAATGAGATTGCAGTGTGTCAGTCCACACACAAGTGGCCAATTGAATCACAGTTCAGCCTATAGTAACTATTTGAACTAGCCTATCACTGTGGTCGGAGTCTGCGGGCTAGTTCAGCGGGCAAAAGGGGGGGTTTCCTTGTATACTTCATTCCTATGGGGGAGTGTTTTAAGCATAAGCAGATTATGTGGGTTTAGCACAAGACAGAGTTAGTCTTGCTCTGCTTGTCCAGGGGTAAGGGATTTTTGTTAAATTTCTTGGGTCCCACAATTATAGGAGTGGTTGCCGTTAAACATTTTAATAATTACATCTCAAAAAATAATGAGTGACAGGCTATCTGCAATATCAGATCAAAATATACTTTGTGTGTATATATCCATATGGATATATATGTTATAACGTATGTAAGATAAAGCATATGTATCTGTTATATAATTCCTTGCACATAGGTTGGTGTTTGTTTTGTTTTCTTTTCTGAAATGGTCCTTCAGGTGCAGCCACAAGAGAAATCATGGGAAACACTCAGGAAACAGTTTATTATATTCAAAGGTCCCAGAGACAGGAGGCCCAGCATGCCACACAGGGCCACAAGGGTACCAGGGTTCTGGGAAGGCAGAAGATAGGAGCAAGGAGAAGGTTTAGGCCAGAATCTTTGTTGGGATTTCCCTAGGAAAGGAAAGGCAGAACAGGATAAACAAGGTACCTGGGTAGCTCAGCTGGTTAAGCATCTGCCTTAGGCTCAGATCGTGATCCCAGGGATCGAGTCCCCTGTCCGGCCCCCTGCTCAATGGGGAGTTTGCTTTTCCCTCTCCCTCTACCCCTACCCCCACCCCGCTCATGTTCTCATGTGCATGCATGCTCTCTCAAATAAATAAATACATAAATAAATAAGTGAACAGTTTAGGATTGGCCAATCTGAATATTTTTCATGGGCTTTGCGCTACAAGGATGGCCATTAGTTGCCTGATACCTGGCCCTGGGATGAGCAAGGCAAAGGAATATTGTCTCCTGAGATACCAGGCTAGATAGATGAGATCTGACTCTAGCTTGGTTAGTTGGCATATGAAGGACATATTCCTGGCTGGGCCATTTGCTATCTCTAAGAATTGTCTACCTCAGGGAGGAGCAATCTCTCCCCCACTAGAAAGATTTTTTAAGATGTCAAAATAGTATGACAGAAAAATTATATATATATGGAGACCTTTAGGCCATTCCCCCAATGCTATTATGTGGAAATGTTTCAGTAATTATAGCTTGGAACCTAAGCGAGGACTACAGCTTCAAAAACTTTAGCCTGCCCTCAGCCTAGCTGAGCTCCTTCCAAAATGAACAAATTGATCCTTAACTTTTTAAATGAATTTATCTGCCTGAAGTCTATGCTTTCCTTGCTATGGTATCCCAAGAACCTAACATAATGTCTTACATTTATTCAGTTCCTCATTTATCTACATTTATTGAAGATCTACAATGTGCCAAGCACAGAGCTAGTAGCTGTTAAAAAACAAAAAATCCTAATTGAAAATACAAGCCTGGTATTGAATACATGTTATGTGTGTGCCCCCTCACATTCTCTCGGCCTCACACAACTTTTGGGCGCTCGGCAGCCCGCTTCTCCTCAGCCCTCTCTGCAGATGTCAGCTCCCTGCTTGAGTTTTACTCAGTCTATACTGTTCTACTGTCTGAGGCCAGCGTCCGGAATCTGTGCCACCTTCCACAACCTCCTCACATGCCATGCGACAGGTTAGAAAAATCTGGCTTCACAGACTGAATGCACCAGGCAAACTTCACAGAAGTTTGGGGGAGTTAACTCTCTGGGGGGCGCACTTCCATGGCAGATAAACTTCTCCATCCCTCCCTACAGTGGACTGTTCTGAGGTCCGGGGTTCTAGTAGAGTATTAAGGAGATGTGCCCTTTACAGAAGAGGCTCTCTGTGTCTCTTCACAAAGGAGTGACATCTCTTGTGTCTGCTCCGAGCCTCACTTCCTCTCTCCCTCACTTTCCCTGCCTGGAGAGTGCTCCGCCCAACCAAGCAGTAGCAATTATGCGTTGCCTTAGGCTCTGTTTTCTGGTAAATACCGGCAAAGCCTTACTCACAGATCCAGGCCCTTAATAATCCCAGTAACCAACCCTTCTGCATATTTGACTACGGGTCCTCTCCTTGGCCCTTGCATTCAATTCACATTCCAATTTCACTCAGCACAGTATCATGATTCTCTTGATAAAATTTCTATTTTGTCTTCATGTACTACCACCCATTTTTATCCCAGTCCCCCTGTTACTTTGTATTTCTTTTTCCAGCCTTTGTTCCTCCTTCTTACTATACCTAACAATATTTTAATTTTGGGAGGGAAATTACTAGTCTCCTACCCTTAGTCATGTGATTCAGGAAAATTAAATTTCCTTTCTATACTGTCCAGGTCTTGGCCAACCAGTGTATTCCATACCCTTAGTCATGATGATTTGTTTGAAGGTAGCCATATGACTAAGTCCAAACGGAGCCAGTCTTGAGAACTTTGTTGGAATTACTGAGGAATAAAACTCCTTTTTTCTCTTCAAAAGAGAAATGAACTAAGTTTGGACCTGGAGTCAAAGAATGAAGCCATATCCAATGGAAAGGGGAAGGGAGGCTGGCTTTGGATCAGGATGTTCAAGCTGCTAAATTCATTCATGCCTGAAGTCTTCTACCCTTAAACCTTAACGTTTTTTGAGGGAATAAATTGCATTTTTGCCTTCTGTCCCTGAAACTGTGGTGTACAGATAAATATAGTTCTCTTTCTTTATAGATGCCAAGCTCTTGGACAGTAATATAAACACCCGGGGTACCCAACATGAGATAATAGCAGAGCTCCCTAGAAAAGTGTGATCTGCATACTTTTCCACTACAGTGTTGTGGGATGAACTTAAATGAGTCATTTGGTGAAGACAAGGATTGAGTTACTGGCCCTGGGGGCAGACACTCCACACCTGGTTCTCAAGTAGCCATTCCACAGTACACTCTGTCTTGTCACATCTTGCTTCTCCCCTTTCCCTCCTGACCTATGTTTCTGTCTGACTGCCTTGCCAACAATCTGATGCAACTTCCTAAATTCTTAAAACTGCAGGGGAATTTTGTGGCCATTCAGGCACACAGTTCTTAAGTAGAGCAGAGCAGGTGGAATTTCTGGCACCCTACCAGGCTGGAGGTACAAAAGCAGGTCCACTGCCCTGGGATGTAAGGGCAACTCTAGGAGGAACTCCCCAGCCTGACCCCCTGTGCCCTCCAAAGTTGGCTCTTGTTTATCATTTCTCTTTGGCTCATAGTCTGATCTCTCCTAACTTTGTTGAGAGGGCCTCTCTTCCTAATACAGTTTTACTTAACTTTGCACACAATCTCACCCTGCCCTAAGTCATGTTTCTTCAGTTCCCTTTGATGCTTTGGATCTTCTTCCTTCAAGTTGCCCCTCTAAGAAGGTGGGTCCTATCAATTCTGTTCCAACCTGATGCCATGGGACCCAGACACTCAGGAAGTCTAATTAGTGTGAAGGAGAGCTATTTCCCCTGACTCAGGCTGTACCACTGGGTCCCCACCCAGCAACAAAGGATACACCCTGGGATGTCTTTGCCTACCTTCCCAAGCTTCCTATGGACCTCTAGAATGTATTCATAGCCTGCTCTGTTCTCAGGGGAGTGTCCTCATGCAGTGATTGGGTGTGCACTGAGCAAGATCTAAAGCAGGGGGTTTCTCCTGCTTACACATGATGAGTGAATTGTTGATGGGTGAGGTCTTGAACCACTGTCTGGAAAATATTTCCACTTAATGTAATGGGGCAGTTTTGTCTGACATGTTAACCCCTTAAGTCCAGCACAATTTCTGGATATTTGCTTGGTTTCCCTCATAGCAGCCCTACCCCCCAGTCTGCTGGATAGACACACTCTGGACAACCAGGTGACTTTTTAGGCAACTGTGATGGTGGAATTCAGGTGTAAGACAGATGGAACAAACAATAACAGTAAAACATGTTGAGTGCCTTCTATATGCAATGCACAGGCTAGGTGGTAGCGGTTCAAAAAACCCCCAAAATCATTGAATTAAGACATTATTACAAATTGTGAAAAGTACTTTGAATGAAATGAGCAAGAGTCAAGACAGAATAATAAGGAAGGTGACCATTCGGGAAAGGCCTTTCTGAAGAGGTGATGAAGTATGAGAGAGAGAGAGTGAGCATAGTGATCATGCAAGCTGTTGAAGGGAGAGTGCTACAGCCAGAAAGAGCAGCATATGCAAATTCCCTGGAGGTTGGTATGTTAAAGAAATTGAAAGAGAATCAGGGCAGCTGAGGGGTAATGAGCAAGAGGGAGAATGGTACTGGATGAGTACTGAGGTGCCAGGAGGAAACAGCAGGCCTGACCTGGAGGTTGTCAGCATACAGAGGACATTTAAAGTTATGGGAATGAATGAGGTCCCAGAGTGTGTGGTAAAATAGGAGGGAAATAGGAGGGCAGAGGGCCCTCTGCTCAAGTGTTCTCCAGAAGTCCTTGTCCTGCCTCCTTCAGGCTTCATAAGCAAGATGCAGTTCCCTTCTTCCAAAAAGCTTAATGGCCTCTGTAAAAAGTGAGCCGACTCTGTCCCCTCAGAAGGCCGCGTCCTTCAGCCTGTCCCCACACCTCTACCTTCCACTTTCACAAGAGTTTCCTGCCCCCACTACTGAGGTAAATACATGATCTTTGTGCTAAGAGAAAAGGAAGGAAGGAAGAAACCCCAAAGAACACTATCATCCCCACCCAGGCAAGCAACCTAACCAACAAAAAAAACTCAAGTGTGACCTCTCGAGATTACCGTGCTGGCCAAGTCTTGGGGGATAATTTGCTCTACAGCCGTTAGCCTTGGGATGAATCATACTTCCAGACTGCTCTGCTTTGCTTCGATAGTCAGTTTATCAGTGTGGAGCCCAGATCACATGGAAGGCTGGAACAAGATAAGCTGACTGGCTCTGGGCCAACCACAACCAATTCTGGGTGCACATGTGCTCCTTTAAAAATGGGTCATGAAGCCTACATGTACCTGTCCAGATATCACATATCTTTCTGGGTGGTATGTGAGCCTCAAAAACCTCACGGTGTAATGACCTGCTCTTTTAATGTGAAATGGTCAGGACAGTCTCCGATCTCTCTGTGAATACTCCCTACTTCTGACACAGATTCACCCCCTACCTTCTCTCACCAATAGCTTCCAGACAAGCCAGGAACCAATTCCTGCACCAGAAAAAAGCAAACAGGAAGTGTCCTCGTTGTGGCTGTAAATTGCTTGCAATACTGAGGTTTCCTTTTCAAGTTTTGCACCTCTCCTTTTGTTCTTTTTGCCCTGCCCTTTTCCTTCCGGTGCACTGTTCAGGTCACTTTGCTGGCATTTCTCTGTAATACTGAAGGACCACTTGTTTCTTACCTTCCCGGCTGGTTCTCACCCTGCTATCTGGCCTGACTGATCATTGCTGTGCTGCCCCGACTGGTGGTCTGATTCACAACATTGCCCTGGTGCTTGATCTGTACATGCCTCTGGGCTCCTGGCCCCCTGTCAGGTTGCAGGCCCAGCCATGCAACCCAGATCCACAACTTCTGCACGTTCTTTGCTCTCCCAGCCCAGCTTCCTGCCTCTTTCTGCACAGCCACCACCCCCTAGTTCCTCTGCTGACCTATAGTGTACACACACAGACTGCTTTTTGTTTCATGATTGCTTTAAATACCTGGACGCTGTGGTTGCACAGCCTTATTTATACCCTTCATGACATTTGGCTCACCAGTAACTACTCCATCTCCGGTTGCTCCCCACCCAGAGTCCCCCGCCTGCATTTCTCCCCGTAATCATCAGTAAGGTGTGTCACTGTTCCTAAGCAGGGTTGCAAGTTCATTCATTCTTTTTTTTTTTTTTTAAGATTTTATTTATTTATTTGACAAACACAGCTAGAGAGGGAACACAAGCAGAGGGACTGAGAGAGGGAGAAGCAGGCCTCCCGCCGAGCAGGGAGCCCGATGTGGGGCTCGATCCCGGGTCTCCGGGATCATGACCTGAGCCGGAGGCAGTCGCTTAACCAACTGAGCCACCAAGGCGCCCCATGCAAGTTCATTCTTAAAAGTGTTTCTCCTTCCCATTCTAGGAATGCCTGCTTCATGTTAGCTCATCAGTCAGCATTTCTTGGGAAACCTGCATGCGGACAGGGGTTATAAAGAGGAAGGCAAGTGTTGGGAATTATAAACTGATGAGGTCCCATCCTTCATTGACATTTAATGTTAAGTCTGTTTTGTAGATGACATTAGTGAAATCGTTTAAGGAAAGAAGTCGTGGGTGTCGGTAGTACTGTAGACTAAATCGTTCTGGGTCTCCTGTGTGCATATGGTTCAGTTCTATTTCCTCTTTCCCAAAAAAGTCAGGTATGACCATATGACTTGTTTTGGACAAAGAAACACAAGCAGAAGTTGTCTGTGGTACTCCTAGGTAGAACCTTTAAGAACCAGTGTGCACTTCGGCATGTTTCCTTTTTTCTGATAAGACCAGCACCACCCGATAGAAATATAATACCAGTCATGTATGTAAGTTTAAATTTTTCAGTAGTCACATTAGAAAAGTAAAAAGAAAAAGGTAAAGTTAACTTTAGTGGTAATGTTGTTCAACTCAATATATCAAAACTATCATTTCTACAGGTAATCAATATTAAAAATTAATCTTGAGATATTTCACATTCCTTTTTTCATAGTAAGTCTTTGAATGGGGTATGTATTTTACACTGGATCTCGATTTGGACTAGCTACAGTTCAAGGACTCAGTAGAAAGATAGGGCCAGTGATTACCATGTTGGACAGCTTAGGCTTCAGCCATCATGGAATCACAGAGTCGAGGCCTCTGTTCACCTGGCTTTCTAGGGAAGGTGACAGAGCAAAGGCCACACTGAGGCAAATGGATAGTCAGGCCAGAGTGAGAAGGAAGCCTTTGTTGTTTTCAGTCCTGAGACTTGAAGGTTTGTTACAGCATAGCTTAGTCTATCTTGACTGATGTAAAAATCAGTGAAAGGTATATAGCACTGATGTAACAATATACTGAAACATGTGGTATTAGCTCAGATCCCAGGCAACAGGTAGCAAGGAAATTATTATTCATTAGAAGGATAGCAATTCATTTTCTATAATGGCAAAACATTTGGAAAATCTCTTTTCTAAAACTTAGAAGGTTGTGTGGAATACACCCACAGTTTAGGGAAAGAGGTTGGATGACAAAATGTTAGTAGCATATCTTAGTTGCTATTGACTACATTTATTAAGGTATTAAAAGAAAATATCAGCTCTGAAGAGAATTGCTTGATTTAAAAGTAGAAATAAAAGAAGTAAAGACTGTCTAAACTTTTGAGATTTTCATGGCAGAGGCTTATTAATTGCTTATTAATGCCAAACATAAAAGATAAAATTGGGAAACGTGTTTGACAGCAGGAAAGATTCAGACACACTCAGCCTTACTATAACTATCATATCAAGGCACAAACATGGAAACTTCTGAATGGATTAAATAAAATCCTTCAATTGGATAAAAGATATATCTTTCTCTTTCCTATTTCTACATCTTCTACTAAGTTTTAAATTTTACCACTAGAAAACCATGAGCCAGAACTTCAAAAGTCTGGGACTTTCAAGACTTACAGAGACCCACAGATGCCTACTTTTTGATGGGCTGGAGGCTAGTCCACAACGAAAGCTCACTTCAGATGTGCTCAAGGAGGATAATGGAACACGGAATCGAAGTACATTCTTTGTCCCTGAGTAGGAGGCCTTTATGTTTATCCAGTAAGATTTCAGAATCTAAACAAATATATGTCTACCATACTTTCCCAAATTTTAGTGGCAAGATGATATTAAGGCATAAAGAAAAAATATTAGAGAAGCTGAAGGATGGTAGAGATATTGAGAATAAAGGGAATGAGAAGTTACAGGTAACCAGTTAGATTCTCTTTGGAATTAAGGAATAAAATTTGGAATTACATTTAGATACAATGGTTACTTGACTATTTCCCAGAACATAACCTTTTATAGATACCATTCTCACCAAGGCAATGACACTATGTGTGGGAGTAAAACAAACCAAACCCGGTGTAGGTCATCATTAGGACATGCCGTATCGATCCTCCACACACCAACCAGACTGATGAGACGTTGCTACTAAACAGTTTAGAGGCCTCCCTTATCTTTCCTCTAAGATAAAAATTAAGCTCCCTTAACATGGTATCCCAAGCTCTTCGACATACAATTGCTGTGTATTTTTTATTTTTCTTTTTTATTACTATTATTATTTAACTATTTTATTTATTTATTTGGGACAGAGAAAGTGAGTGGTGTGGGGAGGAGAGCATGACCGGTGAGGAATGGCAGAGGATAGAGAGAGAAGCAGAATCCCGCTAAAGAGGGAACCTGACTTGGGGCTCAACCCTAGGACCTGGGGACCATGACCAAAGCCAAAGACAGCCACTTAATTGATGAGCCACTCAGGCACCCCATTTTTTTTTAATTTAAATTCAATGAGCCAACATAGAGCAAGCAATAGTTTCAGATGTAGTGTTCAATAATTTTTATTGTTAAAATCCTAAGATTAATAATCTTTTTATTAAATCCAAGATCTACAAGTGTAAGTACAGTTCTCCTTGAAGCGTTCAATAATTTATCAGTTGTCTATAACACCCAGTACTCATCACATCACACGCCCTAGTTAATGCCCATCACCTAATTACCCCATCCCACCACGCGCAACTCCCGTTTTCTTTTGCAGTCTCATTTCTTGTCATTTTCTTATGACTTATGTTTCAGGAACACCAAAGTATTTCGAGTTTCTTCCTCATACCATGATGCTTCTCTTTACTCATACTTTCCTATAGTACTCTCCTTCCTCCTTTTTGCCTAGTTAACTCCTACTATTTAAAACTTACTTCCAGTGCCATCTCAGAGAAGTCTGTGCTGACTGCATGGATGATTAAATGGTCCTACTTGACCCACCAAAACCTTGCACATCTAACATTAAGCGTATCACTTTTTTAAGCTTATCAGTTTGTAATAAAATGATTAATGTATAATTTGTTCTTGGGGACTTGGGAGATGCTCAACAAATGTTTCTTGAGTAAACATTTCTTAAATAAATGTTTCTGGAAGACAGAGCCAATGATCTCAGAGAAGAATGGATGAGGGAATCCTTTCCAAAGTTCAGGGTTAACAGATGCATAACAATGGATCTTTCCCTCTTTTTTTTTAACCCACTGAGCCACTCGGGTACCCCTTAATTAATGTTTCTTGAATAAGGGGCAGTTGAGTAGTTTGTTGCTAAAATAGCAGAATCTAAGTATAGCTTACAGTCCTCACATGCATGGCAGTGGTATTTCTATGCCAATAATGGGTCATAATTTCCAGAATTTATTTTTTTACCTAATGAGTTAGCCAAATTCTGATGGTATCAGTGAGTCCATTTTTTTTGCCATCATATCAGAGAGGAATCCCAAATCCCTCCCCTTCTAGTGTAACTTGCCGACTTCCTAGGCTTCCACGTAGAGCTGTGAGACAGAGATTAGAAGCCCAGGCAGTAGTTCCTATGGTGGAGGGAGCTAGTTATGTGGCAGTTGTGATAATGTCTTGTCTGATTGTGCAACCACGGCTAAGGTGTTAATGGCCCCTTACACAACCATGACATTTAGAGTAAATTTATGGATTATGATATAAAGTAACAGATACTTGTTAAGCAAGTTATTAGAAATTTGTAGGACTGTCTGATTAGGAAACCACTTTGAAATATTCTCATCTTATAACTTCATTGTCTCTTCCCTTGTGACTATCTTGGAACCTACTATGCTTTTACAAGACACACTGGCCATGGTAGATTGGTTTGGGAGTAGAAGAATGAACCCAGAGGGACCAATTATCAAACTCAACTTCAATTCATATTTGATTGTTCTAGAGATTGTCACCTGACCTAAGACTGACAAATAAAATCCAAGATTGTTTGGCTTGGTAAAGGACAGATTGCAAGGTGTAAGATGAACAATTTGGAAGATGAATGTAATCATCTTTCAAAGAGAAAAAAAATGAAAGATGTAGTTCCTGGTAGATCTGAGAAGTACTTCCAGTTATTCCTTTGATCCAACTGCTCTCCCCACAGTTTTATTACACTTTTCTTGGATAGAGTGAGTCAAGAAATTCCCATTTTTCCTTATGGCTATTTGAATTGGATTTATGTCATTTTCAATAGGAAAATTCTACACTTATATGTGTCAGGCAGTGTTCTATGTACTAGTGACACAAAGACAAAAATACTATGGTCCATGTCCTCAAGAACCTACATTCTCATGAAACCCTAGTGTTTTAAGTCAATGGGTTATATTTATACACATTTTAGTGACTCTACATTATCTCATTTTTAATTTTAGATATATCATTTTAGTAAATCCTTGTCATTCACAATAGATAAATGTGGAGATCCTTAGGAATTCCAAAGTTGAAAATATAGCAGAGAAGTAGACACTTCATTATGTGTTTTAAATTAACAGATGAAATATTGAAGTTGATGGCATATTCATTCCTGTCAGCATTAGGGACACTATTAAGTGAAACATCCTTCTATTTTATTTATCTAAAACTTTTAAGAGCCACATCTTTTATTTGTCTTGGTTTCTCCTCTATCACCAGTGTAACTTAAAAAATAAAATCCCCCCCTAAGGAACAGAGTTGTTTGTTTGTTCATTTTCATTTACATTTTAGTTAACATACTGTGCAATATTAGTTTCTGGAGTAGAATTCAATGATTCATCACCTGTGCTCATCAAAATAAGTACCCTCCTTAATACCCATCACTCATATACCCCATCCCCCGTTAACCTTCACTTGCTCTCTATTGTTAAGAGTCTCATGGCTTGTTTCCCTCTCTACTTTTTTTCTTTTCTGACTTCCCATACATTCATCTGTTTTCTTTCTTAAATTCCACATATGAATGAGATCGTATGGTATTTGTCTTTCTCTGACTGGCTTGTTTAATTTAGCATAATACACTCTAGCTCCATCTATAGTGTTACAAATGACAAGACGTCACTCTTCTTGATGGTTGAGTAATATTCCAGTGTGTGTATGTGTGTGTGTATGTGTGTGTGTGTGTGTGTGTGTGTGAAATCATGTAGATTCTGTACACACAAATACACCACATCTTCTTTATCCATTTATCAGTTGATGGACTTTTAGGCTTTCTCCCTAGTTTGGCTATTGTTGATAATGCTGCTATAAACACCAGGGTTATGTATCCCATTGAATCGGTATTTTTGTTTCCTTCAGGTAAATACCTAGCAGTGCAACTGCTGAATAATAGGGTAGTTCTTCTTTTAACTTTTTAAGAAACCTTCAAATTGTTCTCCAGAGTGGCTATACCAGTTTGCATTCCCACCAACAGTGCGAGAGGGTTCTCCTTTCTCTGAATCTTCCATTGTTTCTTGTATTGTTAGTTTAGCCATTCTGACCAGTGTGGGGTGGTATCTCACTGTGGTTTTGATGTGTATTTCCCTGATGATGAGTGATGTTGGGCATCTTTTCATGGGTCTGTTAGCCACCCAGATGTCTTCTTTGGAAAATTGTCTATTCATGTCTTCTGTCCATTTCCTTACTGGATTATTTGATTTTTGATGGTTAAGGTTTGTTTAAAAATATTTTATTTATTTATTGAGAGAGAGAGAGTGAATCAGAGAGAGTATGAGAGGGGAGAAGGTCAGAGGGAGAAGCAGACTCCCCGCGGAGCTGGGAGCCCAATGCGGAACTGGATACCAGGATTTCAGGATTATGACCTGAGCTGAAGGCAGTGGCTTAATCAACTGAGCCACCCAGGCACCCCATTGATTGTTGAGTTTGATAAGTTCTTTACAGATTTTGAATACTAAGCCTTTATCAGATATGTTGTTTTCAAATATCTTCTCCCATTCCACAGGCTGTCTTTTAGTTTTGTTGATTGTTTCATTCATTGTACAGAAGCTTTTTATCTTGATGAAGTCCAATAGTTAATCTCTGTTTTTGTTTCCCTTGCCTATGGTGACCTGTCTAGTAAGAAGTGGCTACAGCTGAGGTCAAAGAAGTTTCTGCCTGTGTTCTCTTCCAGGATTTTGAGGGTTTCCTGTCTCACATTTAAATCTTTCATCCATTTTGAATTTGTTTTTGTGTATGGTACAAAACAGTGGTCCAGTTTCATTCTTCTACATGTTGCTATCCAATTTTCCCAACACCATTTATTAAAGAGACTGTGTTTTTTCCATTGGATATTCTTTCCTGCTTTGTTGAAGAGTAGTTGACCATATAGTTGTGGGTCCATTTTTGGATTCTCTATTCTGCTCCATTAATTTATGTGTCTTCTTTCGTGCCAGTATCATATTGTCTTGATGACTACAGCTTTGTAATACAGCTTGAAATCCAGAATAGTGATGCCTCCAGTTTTTTCCTTTTGGGGATTGCTTTGGCTATTTGGGATCTTCTGTGGTTCCATACAAGTTTTAGGATTGCTTGTTCTATCTCTGTGAAAAATGCTGGTGGTATTTTGATAGGGAGTGTATTAAATGCATAGGTTGCTTTAGGTAATATAGACGTTTTAATTATGTTTGTTCTTCAAAGCCATGAGCATGGAATGCTTTTCCATTTCTTTATGCCCTCTTTAATTTCTTTCATAAGTGTTCTATAGTTTTCAAAATATAAATCTTTTATCTCTTTAATTAGGTTTATTCCTAGGTATCTTACTGCTTTGGTGCAATTGCAAATGGGATTCCTTGATTTCTTTTTTCTACTGCTTCGTCATGCAGATTTCTGTACACTGAGAGCCTGTACAGATATTTCTGTACATTGTGAATTTGCTGAATTCCTGTATCAGTTCTAGCAAGTTTTTGGTGGTGTCTTTCAGGTTTTCTACATAGAGTATCATGTCATCTGTAAATAGTGAAAGTTTTGACTTCTTCCTTGCCAATTTGGATGCTTTTTATTTATTTTTGTTGTCTGATTGCTGAGGCTAACACTTCCAGTACTAAGTTAAACAGTAACAGTGAGAGTGGAAATCCTTATCTTGTTCCCCTAAAGAACAAAGTTTTAAAATAAGCTACAAAAATTACTGCTTAAGTGACATAAGAGAGAAACCAAAGCTCTAGTGAGTTGTATGTAGATGTTTATAAGTAGACCACGACCAGAAGCTACACAACAAACATGACTTAAGTGGATATTTTGACCAAATGACAAATTATTCCACGTAATGAAACTTCAGGATGATTCTAATATAAAGATAGCCATAAATATTAAATCATATCCTATTGCATTTACAGATGAGGAGACTGAGAATCAGAGAAAGGAAATGAAACCAAGATAGTAAACATCAGTGAAGGAGACTAGACTTGGCATCAATCATATTGGCTGGCCTTCTGATTTCAAATCTCCTGGTCTGTTAAAGTATAGAGAACAATAGATTCATCTTTGTGGTGTATTAAATATGGTCACAAAATCTTTGATACTTCCTCCACTGAAACGTGGACTCTATGTCTCCTCCAATTAAAATTAAGTTGGCTCCCTGCCTGTTGTGCATAAAATATAGTGGAAATGAAACTCTGCTTGTTTGGGGCTCCAGAGCTTAGAAGACTGACAGCTGCTATGTCTTCTCACTTGAATACTAACTTATGGAAGCCAGCCTCCATGAAGAAGTATGACTACCCTAAGAATACCATGATGTGAGAAGCCAAAGCTTTATGAAAAGGCCCTGGAGGATGAATACCATGTGAAGCAAGAGAGACAACGGAGCACAGGGATGCTAGACATATGAGTGAGACATATAAGCCGTCTTTGAGGTGGATAGCCAACTCCAATGACCCCAGCTGATCAACAAACGGATCAGACACAAGTTGCCCAGCTGAGGTCATCCTGAATGTGCCTGAATTCTCAACCTTCAAAATTTTAGCAAATGAAATAGTTGTTTGGGATACTAGATTTTTGCAGTGATTTGTTAGAAGCAATAGATAACAGGAATCAATATATAGGTACCTAGTAAAGGTTTGTTGCCATACAAAAACCTATAATATGTGGCATGGATTTTGAGACTAAATGGTGGGCAGAGACTAAAAAGGTGTTAATGGAGACTGGAAGGACAGAAGGTTATTACTGAAGCTTTGCAGAAGGGCAACTCATAATGTATAGTTGCAGAATGTTTAGCAAAACTATCACCTGAAGTATTTTGGAAACAAAATGGACCTAATGAGCTGGTGGATCTCAATAAGTAGGTTGTTAAAACTGATAACTGGTTTCTGTATCTGCATATGATAAAATATGCATGGAAGAAATAAGCCAAGAAAGTTATTCTTTTTTTTTTGGCAGAATTCATAAGAAATATGTAAGAGCCAAGACTTGACTTCAAAAAAAAGAAATTTTCTCATCTGTTTCCCATGTAAGAAAACACTTTAAAAGCACAAAATAGCCTTAGGAAAAATCACAAACAGGGTGGTAAATAAAGACTCAGGGCAAAGATAAAGTCAAACTGCAAGTATAAATCTCTTTGATAAGATCTCAGAAAAGTTTAAGCTGATGCTTCATAGACTCTATCAGCTACACTTTGAGTGTACATTTATGGTCCTTCTGTTAAACAATAGAGTTTCTAATCATTTTAAAGATATTGTCCCACCCTGAAGCAATTTTGCAGAGGGCCAAAGGCAGAGAAGAGCCTATCTCAAAAATATTTGTGGAAATGATTTTTATCTAACAGAATGGAATATAGTTTTATACACAGGAATCCCATGATTTTGTTTTTTAGTTTCAACATTTCATTTATTTCAAAACTGATTTTATTGCAGCCAAAACAGTGAAATTAACTGTACACAATAAACTATTATAGATAGATAGATGGATATAGATATAGATATATAAACACATTTTAAGTTATAGGGAATAAAGTTTATTTCAGCAGATAGTGTTAAACAAAATTAAAGTTGCATACATTAGTAACATAACTCAACATCCTTAATTTGGTATAAGTGTGACACATTTTCCTGTTTTCCTGTGTTCTGTTACATTACCTTAACCTAAACTGCTTTATAAAACTGATATGTTGAAATTTAGCTTTACTGTTTTCGCTTATGCTCTGATTCCAAACAAAACTTTTCATAAGTTTCTTCTATCTCTGGATCCATCTCAACATCAATATCATCCAACTATGGATCATCAGCCCCTGATAAATCTGTCCCATTTTCTTCATAATCAGGAAAAAAGTCTTCTATTTCAAGTAACTCTTGATATTTCTCTTGGTAATCTAGATCAGTCGCAGTGAAAGGAATACCATAAAATAAATATATATAATATGTAAAATATATAAAAATAATATTAAAATATATAAATATATAACATATAAAATATTAAAATATATACAATATATATAAAATAAAATATGTATAAAATGTTGGTTCATTCATAAAATAGTTAGGATCATTTTCAGGTGTTGCTTCTCTGTATGTTGAAGTTGCATGAACTCTACCCCAGTTACTTGACCGGAGTTCTACAAGCTTCGAGAGCATCTGTTTCACATCTCTGTGGCAATTTGCATCTAGGACAACATTTTCAATTCTCTGAATTATTTCTTCCATATCAGTCTTTCCTTTCTCCTTTTAGGCATCTTCTAAAACTGACTCTGTCAACTTCAGTAATTTTACTGCACAAAATAAGTTGTCATCGACAGGATTAGAAAAGAGGGCATTTGTTCATGAAACGTGTCCATTTGTTCCCTTGATCTCCAGGTCAAGATAGAGTTCTCCCAGGAAGAGGACAAAGGCATGGAATTGTTTCCAAGTCACTTTTGAAGCTTGATCTTTAACTTCATATTCAGTCCAACATCTCTGAAGTAACAACTCTGGAAAGTTGCCACTCTGTGGGCTAATTGTCATATGATGGGACAGGTAATTACACAGGTGAGCTCCCAGGTAGGTGAAATTTGGGATAGATGTGGCCTGTTGAGAGATGAGTTCTACAGGTTCTTGCAAACCATCATCTTTTGTAACCCAACCATTCAGGGTCTCTGCAAACTGTTCAATTTCAGTTTCAAAATTACCAGGCTGCTCTGTAAGATGGTTCAAAAAAATCCTGAACATATTCTGATAGAGTAGGATAATCCTCACAACCATCTTCACAGTACTCTGTATAATTAGAATAACCTGATGGGTAAAATTCAGGAGCATTCGAAGACAGCTTAGATAATAATATAGGAGCCACAACCACCTGGGGTTTAGCCATTGCTGACTCCCAGCTCTGCTGTGGGATATTATCCTGTGAACTAGGTGGAGCTCTCAGGGGCCTTGTTTGTTCTCTGTGGGCATGAAGGTGTATTCAATAACCCAGCGCCGGCCTGTGGGAGGACTGGTCTGGAAGGAGGACTCGGGGAGAAGTGATCCCATGATGTTTTTAAAGGAATTACAGCACTTTGAAATGAAAGTGTCAGCGAAAATATAAAATTAAAAATATGCCTCTGGATCCATAAACTAATAGAGGAAGGACTCAGGAAACTTGCTCAGTAGAAAACACAGACTATTTCTTATAGAAAGTGAGAACTGACTTACAGGGTAGAGGAAAGAACCACAGAGCTGTGTACCATGGTGCAGGACCCCGGCTTAATGAAGGAACTGTCAACAGTACCTCTCTGGATGGCAGCATTGTTATGAAACAGTGACTGCTCTGTGCCTCCTATTTTCTCCCATTTTGAAAGTGCATGTCTACTATCAAAGCTGGCTTGCTCTAGCATTGTATGTTGGTATATGAGTGTGTGTGTGTGTGTGTGTGTGTGTGTGTGTGAGAGAGAGAGAGAGAGAGAGAGAGAGAGAGAGAGAGAGAGCACATGACTTAAGTCTTTAGTCACAGAACTTCAGATTAAGAGGACATATACCTGAGGAACCAAATCCAAGGAGGTTTATCTGCACCTGACTCTGATATCTGCAACCTTAAAACCTAAGCCAAAGAACATAATAGAGTGAGAATTTGGGGGACTGTGGAAGGGGCTTAGCAAATTTTGCATGTGGGAAGAATATAAATAGTGTGTGAGCCTAGGGCAGAGTATGGCAGATTAAAGATGGCCACTAATTCCTTGATACTCTTCCTATGGATAAATCGGGAGTCTGCCTTCCTCCTCTTGAACCTGATTAAAATCTGTGACTGTTTTAATCAAGTGAAAGTGGCCAGAGTGAAACTACACCAGTTTCTAGATCCACGTTTAAGGAGATAGGTAACTTTCTCTTCTTGTTTCTTGATCTCTTAGTCTTAGAAGTCAGTCAGCTCTAAAGAAGTATGCCTATTCTAACAGTAGCGTGCAGTGAGAAGCCCAATCAAGTGAAGAGACCCTGGAAGATCATACGTCATGTGTCAGGAGAGAAAGCCAAATGACCAATGTGCCACATCCAAATGGAATAGTCATCTTAGCAGTAGATCATCCAGTCCTTGCCACCCAACAGATGCCTCATGGATCAGAAATAAACCCTTCTTGAATTCATGATGTGTAAAAATCATGAGCAAAATAAACTGGTTGTTTTAAGCAACTAAGCTTGAAGTAATTTATTACATAGCCATGGGTAACCAGAACAACGTCTACTTTTTTTTTTAACCACTTCTACTTTGAATTTACTATTTAATCGATAGCATTTGCCCTTCCAATACATAAAAATTGTTACTTATACAAAATTTGAATCGATCTGACCTTATGATTTCTTGCCAGTAGATGTGACAGAAGTGATATCTAAGTTCTAACCCTGGGCTTCTGCTCTTTCTCTTCTAAACGCTAGAGACTGAAAAAATGAATCATCCTAGATGGCCTTGCAGCTGAGTGCCTGGCTGGCCATAAACTTATGAGCAAGTTCTGCTGAGATCAGCTGAGCCCAGCCCAGCCCAAAAGAACCCTCCCAGTGAGACCCAGCCTCAACTGCCAACTCAAAGAATCATGAACAAAAGAAAGGTTATTGTTTTAAGTTGTAAGTTGTTTAAAGTTTTGAAGTGGGTTAGTTAAATAGCAATAGCAATAGCTAACCAAACACCCTTCTGTTTGGTTTACTGTTAACCAAGAACAAGAGAAATATTGATTGTTCTGTCCAGTTTTAGGGAATTTTTAAAATTCTTGTTTCCTTACAAATTTAAAGATAAAACCTATACACCAGCTTTGAGTATTTCTCTGTAGCACAGTAGAATGAGAACAGAGCAACTCTGTGACATATATGCCCCTAAATCAAAACCCGAGTCCTTTTATAAAAAATATCAGGCAAACCTAAATTGAGGGACATTCCTAAAAATTGTCAAGGTCATGAAAGACAAGCAAACACTGAGACACTATTCCACTGAAGAAGACTACAGAGACAGGATAATAACATACAACACAGTTCTGGAATAGATCTTTTTACTATAAAGAACATTTTTGGGACAATGGACAAAATTTGGGTAGTCTATGGATTAGGTGGTAGTAGGGCATCAATGTTAATTCACCAATTTTGATGGTTGTATTGTGGTTATGTAGAAAATGTCATGGTTTATAAGAGTAACATATTAAAGTATTTGGAGATTTGGGAGCATCATTTAGGAAACTTATTCTTAGTGGTTCAGTTAAAAAAAAAGGTTTGACAACAGTGACTTTGAACACAGAAACAAACTGAGGGACTTGGAGGGAGGGGGGTGGAGGGATGGGAGAGCCTGGTGGTGGGTACTGGGGACACTTAAAGCGTGGAGCACTGGGTGTGGGGAATGGGGAATGAATCTTGAAACACTGGAAAAAAAATTTTAGTAACAATAAAAAAAAAAAGCTCAAAAAAAAAAAAGGTTTGAAAAGAAATAATAAAGAAAAGAATATTAATGGTAAAGCAGTTCCAGTCTCACAAATATAAAAAAACAGGTACCTCCCACTTAAGTCAATAATTTGTTCTTGATAATCAGACTTATTATCCCAAAAGTGCTGAATAGGAGCCTATTTTCCATTACTTTAAATGTGAAAAATCAAATGGTTAGCCTATCAACTTAAAACGCCCAGCAGGAGTGTCTGTCTGGCTCAGTCAGTAAAGCTGGCAACTCTTGATCTTGGCATTATAAGTTCAAGCCCCCACTGGGTGTAAATATTACTTAAAAATAAACTCTTAAAACAAACAAACAAAACCCCTCAAAACCACCCAACTAATTTCCCAAGCTGGGAACCAAACACAATAAAATGCCTAAAATGGCTATCTCTATATAAGATATACATGTTATTATGTAATATGGTTAAAACATCTCTTTCTGATCACCAAACAATTAATACAGTTATTAACAAACCTTTGCTTTGTATGTAACACCCCAGATATAGTCCCCTTTATTGTTGCTTAGTATGCTTTTAAATGGTGTACACATTATGATATTAATATAATTATGATATTCTACTAATTTGATTTGACTCAAAACTTTTTACTTATTATTCTTTATTAACTCAAGACATTCTATCTATGCTTTTGTTAAAAATGTGAGTCTTGGGGAAAATGTACAATTTTTCTATAAGCAGTGGTCAAAATACTGTACTGGAAAATAAGTATGTTCAATGAAATTTATGTTGTAAAATCCAAGAAGCATTCTACTGAAAAAATTGTTACCTGTGGCTACATAAGGGTTATGCCTGCATATTATAAAGTTATAATCACTTCAGCTGTAAGTCTCAGTAAAATATAATAGATTGAACCTCAGAATTGTATCTATACTATATAATGTTATAAATTTCAAATGAGTGAGATCACTGGCTAGCAATTGAGAAAACAGTGAGGACCTATATTTACATCTACATGAACACCAATTTAGGATAAATTAAAGAATTAAACACTTTAAACAGAAAACCTAGAAGAAAATGGAACCAAATCTGTCCATTTTGTATGTAGAGAAGAGTTTCCCAAATTTACATGAAACAGAAGTCATTAAGGGAAAATTACACAGATTTTGTTACACTGAAACATTAAGGTTCTGCGTACATGAGTTTAAAAGCAAAATAAATATTTACAACAAATAGGAGACCAAAGTATTAAATAGTAAGAGCTCTCACTAATCCATTAGAAAAACACAAGGACACTGATAGATAGGTGGGAGAGAGTGCAAAGAGTCAGTTTGTATGAGAAGAAATGCAAACAGTGAACCAAGTTTTGGGGAAAAAGAACTTAGCAAGTAGTCAAATTATGAAAAAAACCAACTTTGCTAGTAGTCGAAGAAATGAAAATCTCAACTGGGAACTATCATAAACATCTATTAAATTAGAGAAGTCCTTAAAAATACCATAAACTCCAATGGCAATGAAGGGTGTGGTAAAACTACCTGGGAACTCAGCTATAACTAGTGTCTGTATAAACTAATAGAACCCTTTTGGAAAGTAATGCGGTGTGCTGATCCAGGAGCTTTAAATATACTTTTTGGTCCATTATATTTTTGGAATTCACTATTCTTTTTGTTCAGTGATGATCATTATAGCGTTTGCTTTACTAGCAGAAGAAAGTGTCTGTGTTGGACTGGGGAGAAAACTAGTTATTGGTGAAGTAAGCTGTGGCATCACCACTTTATACCATAGTCTGCAGTCATTAAAATAACTAAAAATAACTAAAAATGAACAAAAGTGATGAGACAATTTATTTATTTCCTTCCTTCTTTCCTTCCTTCTTTCCTTCCTTCCTTCCTTCCTTCCTTCCTTCCTTCCTTTCTTTCTTTCTTTCTTTCTTTCTTTCTTTCTTTTCTTTCTTTCTTCTTTTGAGAGCAAGAGAGAGAGAAAGAGAGAGAGCCGAAGCTCAGTGGGGAGGGGCAGAGGAAGAGAGAGAAGAATTTTAAGCTGACTCCATGCCACCCCAAGCCATACTCAATCTAACGACCCCAAGATTATGACCTGAGCCGAAATCAGGAGTACACGTAATTGACTGAACCACTCAGGCACCATTGTTGTTTTTTTTTTAAAGTAGAACACAAAATTGTATATTGTATATAATTACTCAGATTTGTCATATAGGAAGCAATGCATACAAATAAATGGTGATGGGGCACCTGGGCAGTTCAGTCGTTAAGCATCTGCCTTCAGCTCAGATCATGATCCCAGGATCCTGGGATCCAGCTCCTACACCGGGCTCCTGCCAGCTGAAAGCATGCTTCTCCCTTTCTCACTCACCCTGCTTGTGTTCCCTCTCTAGCTGTGTTTCTCTCTGTCAAATAAGTAAATAAAATCTTTAAAAAAAACAAAAAAACCCCAAACCCCACAAATAAATGGTGAGATTATGTACCAGGGTATTAACAGGGGTGGTAAGCTGTAATGAGGTAATAAAGATTCTTAAAAAAATCTTTTCTCTGTTTTTCTAAATTAAAAAAGAACATACATTGCCTTTATAATTAAAGCAAAATGAAAGAAGGAAGAAGGAGAGGGGACCTGGCTGGCTCTGTTGGTAGAGCATTTGACTCTTGATCTTGGGGTTTGAGTCCCATGTTGGGTGTAAAGATTACTTTTAAAAAGTAAAAATTAGAGGCGCCTCAGTGGCTCAGTTGGTTAAGTGACTGCCTTCAGCTCAGGTCATGATCCCGGAGACCCTGGATCTAGCCCCACATCAGGCTCCCTGTTCGGCGGGAAGCCTACTTCTCCCTCTCTCACTCCATCTGCTTGTGTTCCCTCTCTGGCTGTGTTTCTCTATGTCAAATAAATAAAATCTTCAAAAAAAGGTAAAAATTAAAAAAGAAAAAGGAAAGAAGGAAGGAGGAGAGGAGAAGAGAGGAGAGGAGGGGAGGGGAGAGGAGAGGAGAGGAAGGGAGAGGAGGGGAGAGGAAAGACTATGTTCTATGTTCTAGTGCTTGTAGTCAAATGAGAAATTTTTCCTATACAATTATTCAATAAGCATCTCCATAAGCCCATGAAATAATCATATTGATGCTAGTGACTACACCCGGGAAAGCATAACTGGATCACAGCCCACTGTAAAAAGCCAGACTCCTACAAGGATGATAACAACCCTAAGACTGAGGTCGTGTACTAACCTGCCCAAGGAGACTTTCCATATAGTCACAGCTGCTGTAATACTTTACAAGGCTTCATAAACACATCAAATGCTCACTGGCCAGGAAATAAACCTGATAGTTAGGCATTTTTGTTTATGCTCAACATAAAGTGTGTCTGTGTTTTTCAACTTCTCATAAGGTTAAGGTCACAATGTTTTTCCAATATAAAATTGTTCCTGGAAAAAAAAAAATCAGCAGTCCCACCATACAGCACGTTTTTAATGTAGGAGTGACCGGTAGAAGGATCCACTTTTTGTTTTTCAAAGATCATTTAAAAAGTTCAAAGATCATTTAAAAAGTTCAAATTGGATTTATGCTGATAGTATTTTAAATCAAGGAAGTATATTGGTGATATCATTTTACCTGTAGCTTTGCTGTTCTTAGAGTGGAGAATGTTTAAAATGAATGTAATATGGTAGGGGGTAATCTTCCATTTAGCTTTACAATTCTATCAGCAAAACGCCAGGGGAGAAGGAATATCCTGTTCTCTTTGAATTGCGTTTTTGCAACCTGAGCTTCAAGTTCAGGTTTCTTGACGCACCCCTGGGCATTGAATCTGAATTAATTATTGTGTCCAATTTCCTCTACCTAGCCCCTGAGACAAGTGCAAACAAGCCAGCTGTGGTTACCCTCATGGCCACCAGAGATCACATCAAAAGAAAGTGCAGAGCAGTACAATGTTCTACTGGTAAGAATTTATCCATTGAGAAAGATCGAAGGGAGAATCAGGTTAGCACAAATTGAAAGCTACTGGATACACTGAATAGCTTCAAATTCAATTCACACCTTCCAGGTATGGATTAAAACATATTACAAAGAACTTTGCTATAGTGACTGAAAGAGGTAGTTTCTTTCTTTTTGTACTTCAGGAGAAATGAGTTGGGCACTGTTTACAATGTCAAAGGCAGGCCTCACATCGGGTTGTGTGTGTGTTTGCTTATTAGCTAGCCACCCATTCTTAGGGGGAAAATGGTTCTTCGAGACAGGTCTAAGATTTGTCTGCCTCGAAAAATGATTCATGAAAACCAAAAGCAGATCTTGGGTTTCTTGAAGTCCTGTTTTTCTGAAGATTTGAAGGAAAATGTTACCAACCCTCAAAATGTTATTTCCTATGATATAAAGTTCCCAATAAATAGTAAGTGGATTAATAGAGGAATTTCATCATTTTGTCCTCTAAAAATATGCACTTGTTCTCAGATTGTCTTTTTGTCTTGGTTGTTATTCTCTATGAAACCTAGTAATGAAACACCGAAAAGTCATCCTATGGGAAGTAAAATAGAATAGCTTTCTTCTTCTGTTTATGAAAGACATAAAAGAATTCCTTCTAATGTAATTTAGCTTTTGGGGCAAAAATTGGAAGGACTTTGCAAATCACCTGTGAAGTAAAGAGGATGACATATGGAGTTTAATTTTGTACAAAGGAGTACTTCTTACATAAAAAATAATAGAAAATAAGTATTACTATTAATAATAAATAAAGTAATAAAAGTCAACTTTTTTTTTTAAAGATTTTATTTATTTGACAGAGAGAAACACAGCCAGAGAGGGTACACAAGCAGGGGGAGTGAGAGAGGGAGAAGCAGGCTTCTCGCCCAGCAGGGAGCCCGATGTGGGGCTCGATGTGGGGCTCGATGTGGGGCTCGATGTGGGGCTCGATCCTGGGTCTCCAGGATCATGACCTAGGCCGAAGGCAGTCGCTTAAACAACTGAGCCACCCAGGCGCCCCTAAAAGTCAACTTCTGATAGTGGAAGAGTTAGTCTTTAAAAACAAGGCAGCCTTGGTGGCTCAGTCGGTAGGGCATCTGCCTTCAGCTCGGGTCCTGATCTCAGGGTCCCCGGATGAACCTTGCCTGGGGCTTCCTGCTCAGCGGGAGTCTGCTTCTCCCTCTCCTTTTCCCTTTGCCCCGCCCACTCACGTATGCATGCATGTATGCTCTATCTGAAATAAATAAATAATAAAATCTTAAAAAAAAAAAAAAACCTAAGTCTCCAGGCAGTACATTTTTCTAAAGTTACAGAACATTGTGTCTGTCAGTTGTGAGTTAATACTTAACCATATTTTCGTTCAAAAAATCAGAAGAGATTCGAGATTAACTCTACACTAACACAAGCCTTGCTTGCATTCCAACGTGGCCTTCTTGAATCAGAGACAAAGTTTTAGGCTTTTGGCTAACATTCTGGGGAGTTGTGACTACTCTCAGATACAACTATTGTCAAGGGTTGTATTGTGTTCCCCCAAAAGATGTGGTTGTAATTCTAACTTTCAGTACTGCACAGTGGGGCTTTATTAGAAAATAGTCCTTATTGATGTAGTTGGTTATGAATAGGGTAGAATAGGGAGGACCCCTAATTCAATACAATTGTGTCCTTATGAAAAAGAATGTCAGGTGAAGAGACACGGACATACAAAGGAAGAACTCTAGGTAAAGACAGAGGCAGAGATTGGAACTGTGCTGCCTCACACTCTGAATGCCTAGGGCCATTGGCAGCTAGGAAAAGGCAAGGAAAGATCCTCTCTTAGAGGCTGTTGCTGGGAGCGGGGTCCTGCAAATACCTTAATTTCAACTTCTAGCCTCTGCAACTGTGAGATAATAAATTTTTATTGTGTTAAGCCACTGAATCTACGATACGTTGTTATGAATGTCCCAGAAGATTAACAAATCTGTGAAGGCAGGCCAGTGTTTGGGTGAGTGTCATTCACTATCAAATATGAGATACCTCTTCTGCACAAGGAGAATGGAGATAAAGAAAAAAAAATCTATTTTTTTTCAAAACTATATTGAAGTTTGGGGGTTGTGGACTATGAAACTGTGTGATGGGCTAGACATTAGGAATTTCCAGAGAGTCCCGGTGTCTCAGTCATGTAATCATGTCTTGATAAGTTTGTTTAAGATGGGATAAATGACCAGGGTGACCACGGCACTCGCGCCATGATTAAGAACCAGAGCCAGGGATCTGCCTCCAGAAATTGCTTGCAGTAAACCAAGATTGGGCATTTGTAGGGAAATGATACCTGTCTTAGCTCTGGCCTAAGCATTCTCAGTTGGAAGTGGGGCCCAAGTGTGGCCTTGGGATGGTTGGCCGTTCCTAGGCTGTGAGGTTGTGTCCGGGGCATGGCAGACATTGGGACAAAGTGCAGGACTGCAGCTTGGTTCTATTTTCAGGTTAATGCTGGAGAGGCACATAGCAGGCTGATGCTGACTGCTAAAATCTGGGCTGTGATAGCAAGGACTCTAATGCTGTGCCAGGCCCTGTGGACAGAGCTGTGATTAATGGACTCTCACTAGGAAACTCATACAAGGGTATGGGAATCAGGATGGTCTTGAATTTGCTGACCCTGGGCTATGGCTGGCCTCTTGGGCTAAAATGGAAGACTGAGAATTCTTGTTTCAAAGCTGAATAATCCAGGATATTTAGCAGTTAGTTTATGATATAGATCCCAAGAGTCCTGGTCTAGGAAAGAGTCACAACCCTCACCAATCACTGGGGAACTTGCAGCAGTCAGAATCCTGAGATAAAGGCCTCTACCTAGCTGATTTTAGGAAAAGGACTATTTGCAGAAGGTTTAGAGACAGAAAAACAAAGGATGTGGCTTACATAATGCTAGTCAGAGCAGGGAACTGTTTCTACATTTCAGTGGGAAGCTACAGAGGAAGAGGGCAGTAACCAAAACTGGGAGATTGCTCTGTGAACATAGCTCCCAATGGAAGCTGGACATTCAGGAGAGGCTTGCATCAGTTTCAAATCTCCTGTTAGTGACTCCCATTGGAAGCAGGAGGGTAAAGGAGCCCATGGACGCAAGCCCCACATTCAGCCTTTGGGGGCACAGAGCAGGGTGAGGCCATGGATGGAGGGACTGCCAAATGCAGACATCTTTTAGTCGGGATCCTTCTGATTGCAAGTGACAGAACCTCATTCTAATCTTAGACAAAAAGATTCATTGGAAGTATTACTGGAAAGTGCATGAATGCATTTTAACATCAGGGACTGACACATTGTCACTTTGGGTTCTCAGCTCTACTCCCCCCACCCCCATTTCTGCTTTATACTCTTAAATCAGTTTCATTCATCAGCAGCTTCTATCTTTATACTTTTAACACCGAAGAGAGCCTAAATCCCTTTCATTCTGTCCAGTGTAAAAAATCTCAGGACTGGCTTGTCTCACATCTGCTGAGTTCTAACAAACCAGCTGTGTACCCAGAGCTTTGGGGTACTGAGACTGACTGATCCCCACTAGATCCATGTACTTGGAGAGGTGGGAGGCAGAACTCCTCAAAGAAAAGTTGGCAATCCCAGAAAAAAAAAAAAAAAAAGAGGATCCCAGGCAGAAAAAGAGACTAGTTGTCCACTCTAGGAAGGACATGGAACTGGCAATGAGCTGCTTTCTCAACAGGGAAACTGAGCAGGTGGAGGGGCATTCTGTGCTATCTATTATAACAGGGGCTCAGGCTGGGACTTGGGGAGAAAAGGCACGGCTTTAACCAGAAGCTGTAACCTTTACTCAAATTATTCTCCTTCTTGCTGCGATAGCAGATACCTTACTACCTTTTAGGAAGACAAAAAGGATGAAATTCTCAGCGTGGTGTCTGACCCGAGCCCAGCTTTCTCATTGGATCATCATCACTCTCATGCAAGTTTTGGTCCAGTGTGACAGTATATTTGCTGTTCTTCAGGAATGACCCACACAGCCATACCTGGCTGACTGCTTTTCCTGTATCTCCATCCTTCATGATCTTGCTCATCATTCAAGAGCCTGCTCAAATCTCATCACAACATCCCAGCTCCAGAGGCTTACCTTACATTAGGAACTGTATAAAATTCTAGAGGAGGGGCCCCTGGGTGGCTCAGTTATTAAGGGTCTGCCTTCGGCTCAGGTCATGATCCCAGAGTCCTGGGATCAAGCCCCACATCAGGCTTCCTGCTCAGAAGGAAGCCTGATTCTCCCTCTCTCACTCTCCCTGCTTGTGTCCCTCTCTAGCTGTGTTTCTCTCTGTCAAATAAATAAATAAAATCTTTAAAAATAAAATAAAATTCTAGAGGGGTCAAGCTGAGGGGTCAAGTTCACAGTAAATTATTAAATACAAAAAAGATTATCAAACTGTACATATAAACATACATGTGTATTCATAATGAAATATATGCAAAGACATCTGATATATGTGACAGAGACAGAGTAGCCTGATGGCTATGAGTGTAGGTAGTAGGGCAACAGTGGGGGCTCACAGGTAGTAATTCAACCATGCTGGAAGTATTAGGACCAATTTCATTAGAGTCTAGAGGATGGGTGAATGAATGAATGAATAAACAAAAAGTCCTAAAATTTAAAAAAAAAAAAAAAAGAACATCCTGGCTCCTACCCGCAGGAAGGAAGCTTTCTGTTCCTCACTCTTCTGTTACAATCAGAGAACTATTTTAAATATTTATCAAGGCCAGCTCTCTGTTAGACTTCTTTATCTATGTCAGCCTTCGCCAGATGGTGAGACCCTAAAGGGAAGGGTTTGTCCTCCCTAACCTCCATACACTTGTGCCTGGTACAGGAACTGTATATTTTTGAATTGTTGGAAGAATCACAGAAGTAGGAAGGAATGGAGATTCCAACTTAATTTTTTTTTAAATTTGAGTATAGCTGACACATAATGCTACATTAGTTTCAGGGCTACAACATAGTGATTCAACTTCTCTATATGTTATGCTTTGCTCACAAGAGCAGTTACCCTCTGTCACCATACAACACCATTATAATATCATTGACTATGTTCCCTAGGATGTGCCTTTATCTCCCATGACTTAATCATTCCCTAACTGGGAGTGGGAGATAGAGCTTGGCTTTTAAAAGCACGGAATGCCTAAAATACTGAGTTCCTAACCCAGCATGGTTAAACATGTGATGAGTTTCCTTTTAGAAGCTGCTGTGTCTTATAAATGCCAGGGTTGAAATCCTTTAGGGAATATTTTTAAAAATCTTTTAGAAAAGTATTGATCCTTAAGCCAAATGGGTCAACAAATGTGCAAAGGCATCAAACACCATTTGCTTAACCAAATGGAGAACTTGATCTGATCTTTGCAGCCGTTGCTATATTGTAACTCTTGTATTCAGACATTTTACCCCCAAATTGGTTTATATTTTACTGTTAAGAAAGAGAAGTAAAACTGTTCATTGAGTGGCTTGAAGGTCAATGGGCTTTCCTTCTTTCTTTTTTGGTGTTAACCACAGGTATCTTTAACTGTGCAAAGCCTTTCCAAATGACCTTCTTGGTTTCTATAGCTACTACTTTGTTTCAACAGTTTGTGGATTCAACAATTTGACTTGGTAATCCCCTAAGCAGAATCTGAAAACAAAACAATTTAACATCTCTGTGGAGAGATCTGATGAAATCCAAGTAAATAAGGAGTCTTCAGTTTTTTGGCTACTAGTAAATAGCCCATCTGTGGGAGTCCATAGAAACCAATTAAATAAAATGTAGTCTCTAACTTATTAAAGTTGCCATTTAACAAAATTATCAAAGGAGGTAAAGGAGAGGACTTAAACTTTTTTGTTACTTCTAGGACATCAAAGAAACAATCCCATCTTCTTCTTCTTTCTCCATCAAACAAAGAAGAAGGAAGGGAGGGAGGGAGGAAAAGAGGAAGGAAGGAAGGAAGGAAGGAAGGAAGGAAGGAAGGAAGGAAGGAAGGAAGGAGAAAGGAAGGGAAGTAGAAGGAGAGGTAGGAAGGAAGCAAAAAAATGCAAACATTTTTAACAATTAGACCAGGAAAATTTAACAATGTCTCAAGAATAGGTACTGTGTTTCTTAGATTAAAATCTTTCATTCTGCTGAGCAAACTAGAAACTGTAACACTACTCCTCTTTTGGCTCTAAACCCCTATCATGACATTTTGTTGAATCTACATTTCTATGCTAATTACTACAATTTCTCTAGAGTAAAACACAACAGTAGTACAACAGTTGTGATGACATTCGAAGTGTTCAGCTGTAACACACAAATGACCCACATTGTAAGGGAGGTTGGGAAAGAGGATATTTAATGCTTCCAGCTTCTATAGTAGAAGATGACAAGAGAAAAAAGGAAGTTGGGAATGAAAACTGGATTAGACAACCAGGTAAAGACATGGCTTGCAGGAAGAATGTATAAGGTATGTTGGAGGAAGGGCAAATTGATGACATCTCATTGGAGCTGAGTGTAGGTGAGAATTTAAGAGATAAGATCAGAGAATATAGCTTGGCACCAGGACCCTACCTGCCAAATGGAAGGGTTTGGAATTTATCCTTTTAGCAATAGAGAGCCACTGGAAATTTGAGTAGAAGAGTGATACACTTAACAGTGTTTGAGTGCCAATAATCTGGCCAGAGCACTGAATGTACTGAAGGAGGAGGCTAGGAGACCACTGAAGTGGTCCCTCCATGGAATGGACATGAATGGTATGGAAGAAAAAGTATGACTATGGAAGAGATCATAAGTATGAATGGTCAGGACTTGTTGACTAATAGAGGACCAAGAAGAGGGAGCATGAAGATGACTTTGCAGCTTTAAGTTTGGAGCACTGGGAAGATAATGTAATAGAAGTAGGAAACAAGAAGGGAGCTGGTCTTAGGAAGATTAGTTCAAGTTGAGATGTTGAGTTTGAGACAGAGACAGTAGACTGTGCAATGGAAAACATAACTGGCAGATGACACACAGCCCACAAGATATTGGACATTAAGAATAATGCCATTTTGGGTGTTGCTCTCCAGGATATATTTGGCACAGAAAGTGCAGTGGATGTTTCCTAGAGGAGAGTTTACAGAGTGTTGCAAAGAAAGACAAAGAATTCTATATATAGTTTGTACTCGGTACAAGGGAAGCCTGAAAACTTTTTGAGATTAGTCCTAATAGCCCTCAAAACAAGAAGTGGACAGTTCATGGCAGTAGAATGAAATACTCAGAAGTGTAACCTAAATCCTGGGAGAGGAGAATCCAGGCTGTATAAGAGCTGAGACAATTCCACAACCACACGGACTAACTTATCAACAAGTTCTAAGTGAGAAGGAACCAGAATATTCAGAATCACCTGGATTTTTGCATCTAAACTGCTTGTTTAGCAAACTTTAGGTGTAGTTCTCTTTCTAAAAGGTGCTGTCATTCCAACAAGACCCTTTGTCAGATCCCTTAAAGAACATCTGCGTTAAATTGTTACAGATAGTTAACCAGTCTGGATAGAAGGGAACTAACTGATGGGGTCAAGATGTTCTGCCAGAATGGACAGGCCCAGGACAGACACCTCAGAATGCTCTCTCCGCAAGGCCCGTTTTGGTCTGCCTGTGCCTGTTGCTGTGGAGCTGATACCATCAGAAGCTTCAGCTGAGCTAAAGGTGCTCTCCTGTGTGCAGTCATTGGGCTTCAGGTTGGGAGGATTCCGTTAAGTGGTAGATGAGGGGCACCTGGGTGCTCGATCTGCCTTCAGCTCATCTCATGATCCCAGGGTCCTGGGATTGAGCCCCACATTGGGCTCCCTGCTCAGTGGGGAGCCTGTTTCTCCCTTCCTCAGCTCTTCCCCCTGTTCATGCTCTCTCTCTCTCTGTCTCTCTAATAAATAAATAAAATCTTAAAAAAAAAAAAAGAGGTAGAGGAGATAAGCGTGCTCATCGAATTTTCTATAGGAAGTAGGATTAACTTTTTACTCAGAAGAAAGTTATTAATAAGAAAAACTTCTAGGGTGCTTGGCTCAGGCACTAGGGGGCTGCCTTTGGCTTAGGTCATTGTCCCAGGGTCCTGCATCAGGCTCCCTGCTCAGCTGGAGGTCTGCTTCACCCTCTCCCACTCCCCCTGCTTGTGTTTCTTCTCAGTGTGTCTCTGTCAAGTAAATACATACAAATCTTAAAAAAAAAAAGGATTAAAATAAAAACTTCTGAGCCCTCCAAATTAGAATATTTTTAAAACACTTTTTTGAAGGAGATAGAACAAGGTGAATGCAATCGTTCTTACAATAGTGTTGTTTGTTAAGTCTGTGTGAGTATCTCAACTTCCTTCCAGAGTTTTCATCTTTCATCTTCTCAGAGTTTATCTGTACACTGCGTTGCCAAGGCAACCAAGAAACATCCAGCAGGACTCAAACACCTAAACTAATTTTTATCAATGGCAGCTACCAGACTTCTTTTACTTTTGTTATATAAGGCCCAGAGCCCAGAATTCATATTCTACTTCAATTTATATTTTGAATATAATTTATATTTTGAATATATCATTTCATACATAAAGATGGTTATGAAAGTGTATAAGATACAATCGTATGTGGATTTACATGATACACTGTGTATGTAAAAGATGTAAGATGTATGTATACATGTATGGGAATAAAGTATGTGTGCCTGTTTTAAAAATGCAAATGGAGGGGCACCTGGGTAGCTCAGTTGGTTAAGCGACTGCCTTTGGCTCAGGTCATGATCCTAGAGACCCAGGATCGAGCCCCACATCGGGCTCCCTGCTCAGTGGGAAGCCTGCTTCTCCCTCTCTCACTCCCCCTGCTTGTGTTCCCCCTCTGGCTGTGTTTCTCTCTGTTAAATAAATAAAATCTTTAAAAAAAAATGCAAATGGAGCGAAAGTTACCAAAAAAAAAAAAAAAATCCCAAAGAACAAACAATAACAACAAAAAGTCTTGACTATCCATATATGAATTAAAATTAAAGGCTAAGTTTTCTGGCTTTTTTTTTTCTTTTTTTTAGAAATAAACAGACATGCAAGTAAGTCCAACTGATGTTAGATTTCTTGAAAATGTCATTATTTTGTGCTCTGGCACTTTCTACAGTGGGAGACCTTGTTAGGGACATGAGAGAAGAGAGACAGCTGGGAAAGACGGCACAGAATACTGACCGTGGTGGGCCAGGAGACCCTTGAGGGTCCAGGGGACACCAATGCTGGAAAGCAGATGGGTCCACTGCAGGGAATGAGCCAGGAACTAGACAATTCAACTTAGCAAACATGCATCAACTCAAACTGTGATGAAAAATACAATCAAACCCCTGTTTTCACTTTTTCAACTCATGGTCTAAACTCAACAGGTCAATTAAGATCTTGTCTTTTGGACCTGACACAAACGCTTGACACCTCCTCATGCCAAACCTTAAAGTAAACAGGTTCTTTCCACTCCTTTCTTATTGTGGGTGCCTTCTGCTTTAGCTGACTCTGGTACTTGGCTAGGCCTCCTGTCTTCTCATGATACCCACACCCTTTGCCTGGTGGGCCATTTGAATTTCTGCCTGCTAGGTTTCCTTATCTGATTCTTCCTCTTTCTCCTCTCAGAGCCTGGAACTTGTCTGCTCTCAGACCTTCCCTGATCCTCTCTATTGTTGACATCTTAGCAGTCTCCCATTCCTCTTCCTTGTTGAATTCCCAATCCTGGCTCCTAAGCCTTTTCATATTGCATGATGAAAATTAAGATCTCAAGGAATGCAAGTTCTTCAACTCTACCCTTGGTCAAAGTTGGAATATATCTGTGATGTTCACTGCTGCTTGCCCATTACCTCATAGTACCTAGATATACTTAGCACACAATAGACACAAAAGAAAGAATAAAAATTAAAATAAGTTGATAATGTGTTATTGACCCCATATAGGAAACTTAAGATTTTTAATGAGCTTGAAACAAAAGATGTTCTGCTTAATCTGCAGTTTATTAGAACTTAAAAAAAATGAAAAAAATATACACGCTTTTAGTTAAATCTTGGTTAAGTCATTCACCCTGGCCTCCTCACTGCTCCTCAAACACACCAAGTAGCATCCTGCTTTAGGGCCTTTGTATTTGATATTTCCTCCACCAGAAATATTCTTCCCTTTAGTTACTGCATGGCTCATGTGTCCTGAAATGGATTTTTTCCTCCATTTCTTGAATGGTTTGTATGTTTACTTCCTCCGTGTCTCTGCTCAAATGTCACCACAGCAGGGAGGCCTTTCCCTAACCCCCCAGCTAAAATAATGCCCTACCACTTTCTAAATCTTTCGCTTTGCTTCATTTTCTCCCATCTGACACATCATATGTTTATGGGTTCATTTCTGTCTCCTCCCACTAGAATCTATAAGCTCCATGAGCGAAAGCCTTTGTTTTCTTCACTACTGTGTTCTATGGTATATTAGGCACCATATACCATAATGGTATATTCGCTTTGCTTCATTTTGGTATACATAATGGTATATTATGGTATATAGTGCCTAATATGAGACAGTTACTAAGTATTTCACTGAATGGGCAATTCAAGGTAGGAACTTAAATAGGCACTTTTTAATCGGATGCTTAAAACTACATTCTCTCTTTTTTAAAGATTTTATTTATTTATTTGTCAGAGAGAGAGAGAGAGAGGGAGCACAAGCACATACAAGCAGGGGGAGGAGCAGGGAGAGCTGCAGAGGGAAAGGGAGAAGCAGGCTCTTCACCGAGCATGGAGCCCAAATGCGGGACTTGATCCCAGTACTCTGGGATCATGACCTGGGCTGAAAGCAGAGGCTTAACCAACTGAGCCACCCCGGCATCCCTTAACCTACATTCTTAATCAGTACTGCAGTTCAACTGAGTAATCATTATTGTTGGAACATATTAGAAATCATGAAAGAAAATAGCCTATTGTATTTAAATCTCTTGCATTTAACTACAGACTATGCTTATAAGTATTGTGTCTTGAGGTCACAATTTTCCTCATTTGTATTTACCCTATTGAGCCTCATTAATCTATTCTAAAATATGCTTACTCAACAATATTTTATCTTCAGGCTAAATAAGACAGAACATCTGTCTCCTAGATTACATATAATAAATCCTAAAAGTACAAATAGTACAAATGATGTTAGGAATAGTAAAAACAGACCTCTTTAGAAAATAGTCATATTTAATCTTTAAATGGATTTTCTGTGGGACTTCTGAAAATCTGAGAGCCAGAGTGCATTTATGAACTAATGCTTTTAAAGGTACCCACTACTCATTCATGAGTAATTTTATTGAAAAAAATTTTTTTGTCACATCTAATGGTAAGTCCCAAGCCCACCCCATGGGAAAGGATAAAACAAATGTGGGCATTTATAATGATATCACATATTAGACATCAGAACCTAACCTCTGGCTTCCCTGTTAGTCAGAGCATGTAGACAAATATACATACACTTGTCATTCCTAGGAAGTTAATGATCAAAATGGATATAAAGGGATTATAAACAAAAATGAAGATAATCACAGTGCAGAGTGGGTAGAAAGAGGAGGTTACAGTGGTGATTTTCAATGTCCAGAAAGTATTGTGTAGGTGGTTGAACAGATTTTTTTTTTTAAGCCTCTCAAGCAAGATTAAAACTTTATTCTGTAGGGGCACCTGGGTGGCTCAGTTGGTTAAGTGGCTGCCTTCGGCTCAGGTCATGATCCTGGAGTCCCAGGATGGAGCCCCGCATCAAGCCCCGCATAGAGCCCCACATCGGGCTCCCTGCTCGGTGGGAAGCCTGCTTCTCCCTCTCTCATTCCCTCTGATTTTGTTCTCTCTCTAGCTGTGTTTCTCTCTGTCAAATAAATAAATAAAAATTTTTTAAAACTTTATTCTGTAGATATTGAAACATAAGGCAGAATCTTCTGCTCTTTTTCAAGTACAAACTGTTAGCAGAAGTACAAACTGTTAGTAAAAATTCTGAGGCGTCTACCTCTCTTCTAGAAGCCTGGTCTAGAATCAGAAAAACACTTCTGTGTCATTACAAAAGGTACTCAATTTCTCTGAGCCTCCCCACTTGTTAAGCAGAGATAAAAATAACATATATCAGAGGTCATTGTAAATATTAAATGAGATAATATACACATGTGCTAAACTGGAGACTTGTGACTTAGTAAGTACTCAGTAAATTAACATTAATGATTATTTCTTCTCCATTCTTTCTACACCCTTACTTTTTCTCTCTGCTCCATTTCCTTTCCCTGTGTTTTTCCCTCACCACAGAGCCCAACTGTAATTATTATTTGTAAATATTTATTGAGCATCAATTACCATTAAACAATAGTTCAGAAGAGTCAATACATATGTGAGGATTTATTCAACAACTACCAGAAGCAACAGGCTGGGAGAGACTATGTGTGTGGTCTCTGCCCAGTTGTGTAGACAATCACACAGCAATGAAATGCAGGCTGTTACTCAGCTTGGGACAAAACTGCCGTTGGATTGATCATGGTGGCTGTCCTGACAGACTGAGAATAAAGACCTAAATGTTTGGATTCTTAGGAAGCTCCTTCCCATTTGGGAACAAGAAGTTTTTGGGTAAGCGCTCCCTGCGGTGGAGAGTGAAAGGGGCTCCTTTCCCTGCCTCCTGGAGTCCCTGAGCTCAGGAGAACAGGCTCTGTGAACTCTGGGGCATGACTCTCTCAGATGTTCCTGAGAGGCAGGCCTATCTAGAAAAAGGCTGTGTCCCATCAGAAACATTTGGCTCAACTATAGCTGGGTAGGGAGCTGTAAAGTTGTTTCGCAGAACCCCGCTCGGTGCTTTCCTTGCTCATATATTTGTTTTACCTGATCTCTGCTCTCTACTCTTTCCATGCCCTTCGCAGAACTACTACTCCCAGCTTCCAAATTTCTATATCAGCCATCCTGAAATGTTTACAGTTTCCTGAAGAAGACTTGTCTTCTCTCCTTTGCTTATTAAAGAGCTGCTTCCTCTGTCTTTAATGTGTTTCTTGGCTCGTCTCTTACTCGTCAAGAACTAGTCGAAGTATACTTCTGGGCATTCTTCTTTCATGCCATCTTACAACAAGGTGTCCCTCAATGTGTTCCCATGGTCTCAGTGTTTGTAGCCATGGTAGCTCTCATCAGTGAGTCAGTACATAACTGTCATGACTATTCATTCTTCTATAAGTGCCTTAATACTACAGACCATGATTATTTGTTTACTCTCCGTGTCCTAGTACATAGGACTATGGGTACATACTACAGTTCCTGATGCTTAGAAAGTGCTTAGTAAATGTTGGTGGAACAAATTAATCTGAATTATATTCCTCTACATATTCCATCTGCAAGTGAGCTGCTGACTCCTAAAGAGTTCAATAAAATAGTGTTGAAAAAGTGTACACTTTCATCTGTCTCCTTGGTGTTAAAAAGATTAACATCATTATGGCAACAAAAGTTTAGCAAGGAGGCTTAAGTTCCTTGGAGGATAGAGGCCATAAAAATTTTAAAATTCAGTAATAACTCCTTTTTCTTTTCCAGTAACAACTCCTATCCATGGTTATCATCACATTTCTCCTTGTGCTCTGCTTATAGAGAATTCAGATGTCCCAAACTACTTAAGAAAGTGGTATAATTTTTTAAAAGACAAAAAGTGACTATTTATTACTCAACGTTCTTGTGAGATGAAATAAAAGAGATATGTTAATGGGCAGACAACAACAACAACAAAACGCCAAACAATCACTGATTTGATTCACATACTCTCCACCATCCAATTGGGGGAAACCAACTTTTTTTTAAAGAAGAGTGTGGACTGCCAGTTGTTTCTGTTTTCATTCCTGAGATAATATGTCCAGCCATCACATGCCACATTGCCATAGGCAACAGTTAAAGAAGATGGGTAGGACACAGATTCAGAAATGAATCCAAGAAAAATATTCGGTGGGTATTGGCAGCTGCTTTACTTGGCTTCTGAGAAATCCACAAAGAGATGCTTGCTGAGTAATATTAAGGGTTTATTGAACACAAAACCCTCTACTCCCAAATATCTAGTTCTACTGTGTTCCCTAATATTTTTCAAAATAAACTCTTCTACCTACTTTTGCTTCAGGGAGCTGTTGGCATTGATGACTGGACTTCCATAAATGACAATGGGTAGAGCTTGGGGAGTCCAACTCTGATCTACTTTCCAACAATATCATTATCACCTGGGGTTTGTAAAATAAATGTAGAAGAAAAGGCATTAAAATCCTGAATTTTCTGGGAAAACCTCAAAGATGTGCATAAAAATATGCAAGGAAAACAGAATGGCTGAAACACTTCTTACGTCCCTTAGATACCTCCAAGAAAATGCCCTAAAAATGTCACCATAAAGAGAGACAACATTATCAATATCAGTGAAGAAAGTAAATGTATAAACTTCTAAAGTATACAAAGAGCTTTGACCAGCTAAGAGATAATGCAGTTGTTGTAAAAACCCCAAACAAACAAACAAACAAACAAAAAAACCCCATGAACTTATAGTAACAGACCAGGCTCAAACTCTGCTCTCTCACATAGTAGCTGGATAAGATTGGACAAATTACTTAATTTCATGAAATCTATGTTTCTTATTTTTAATTTAGATTCCTAACTACTTTACAAATTTATGGTTCATTTGCTCAAGTAATTGATAAATGTTTAATTTTTGAGCAATTACTAGAAACTGGATACCATGCTGGGTGCTACAGATTCAACAATAGGATAGGATGTTTCCCTCATGGATTTCATTGTCTAGGAGCAGAGATAGTTGAATAAATAAAAGAATTACAATACATTGTGACAACTGCCTTAATACTGGTAGATTCAAGGTAGAACAAAGGTAAAAGTAATTGGGTCCCCTTAGGACAATCAAGAAAGGCTTCAAAGAAAAGACTGAGTTTGAGTATCAGCCAGTGTTTAACAGATGAACAGAGATAGAGAATGGAAAGACTTTCATGCAAAACAAGAGAAGCCAGTAGCATGATGTGAAAAATTTAGAAACTTCAAGAGTTCAGGAAATATCAAATGGCTCAACTTATCAATATATTTAAGAAGTAGGAGAGGATTTGTGACCATCTGAATAAAAAGACTTAGCAAAGGGAAGGATGACACCCAGGCTTCTTTAGTAAGAGACGTAGTTGAGGTGGATGTCCTTAACTGAGGGACACAGAGAAAGGATATTAAGAAGAAGGGATGACAGCGATAAAGAGGCAATTTGGGGACAAGTTGACTGTGTGAGGGTTCTATGAAACATCTAAATGAAATGTCTTGTAAGCAGTCCAGTGTATTTGTTTGGAGCTCAGGAGAGAGAACTGAGCTGGAGATTCAGGTTCAGAACCCAGAGCCTCATACGTAAGACTAAATGAGCACTCGGAACTTTCCTCCACATAGACTAGCCTCAAGACAAATAAGGAAGTGTGGGTTGTAGGAGTACTGTCCAAGGGAAAACCCACACTTTGGTTCAGAGTCTCTGTGGGAGAAGAGTTGTATGCTTGGGAAACCCTGTGGTCCATAAGGGAAAATTTGCCATAAATCAAAAAGTACTGTCAAAATTATATAAAATATTTTATTTGCTTACATTTTAAAAAGCATTTTGAATAAATACAAAGAGCACAGCAATATTTCTTAAAACCTCTGTCTCGGGGCGCCTGGGTGGCTCAGTTGGTTAAGCAACTGCCTTCGGCTCAGGTCCTGATCCCAGAGACCAGGGATCGAGCCCCACATCGGGCTCCCTACTCCGCGGGAAGTTTGCTTCTCCCTCTCTCACTCCCCCTGCTTGTGTTCCCTCTCTGGCTGTATTTCTCTCTGTCAAAATAATAAAAAATCTTAAAAAAACAACAACAACCCCCCCCAAAAAAAAACAAACCTCTGTCTCTTTCTCATTTGCTTCCCTTTCATCACAAACTGCTCCTTCAACACTCCCACATGTTCTGAAAAGCCTTCTCCCCCTCCTACCCCCATATCTCCTATTCCTATATCCCTCCCACTTTCTCCTTATCCTACCTCACTAAAATCCCTAAGGATGAGTCTGATAAGGCAGGAAGGGGCTTCTTCAGAGGGTGAGGGAGGAGAAGAAACGATCCTGCAAAGTCAGGATCCTTTTAGAAGAGGCCAGGAAGAAGAGCAAGGTTGGAAGGATTCATGCATTAATAATCTTGTTATTGTTACAGTAGACTCAAAAGCCAGCCCGATTATCTAAATAAGTTATGCATGCAAAGAAGCCTAGCGGAGAGCAAGGATCCTTGTTCCAGGCAATGGGATGGAAACCAAAAAGAGAAGGTTCTAAGTCATGGGTAAAAGGTGTTTCCTAGAGAAATTCCCTGGGCATCAGGCAACTGCTACAGCCACATGTATACGTTATAGTGATCTCTGGTACAGGAGAAGAAGCTATTAAAGTCTCTACTAAGGCCTGCATGTTGTTGGAAGAAGATATAGAGTGAGAAGAAAACAAGAGTCAAGATAGAAGCTTAGGGAGCATTTTGATGAAGAAAGTCAGCGAAGGATTCTGATGAGAACCTGTCAGGAGGTAGAAGACAACTAGGAGTACGTGGTGTCTTGGAAATTAGGATGCTTTTTTTTTTTAAGGAGACAGGGCCAAATGCCCCATAATTGTCAAATTTAATACAGAATCAAAAGTAATCATTGTATTTGGCAATTGAGAGGTCACTGATAACCTTCACAAAAACATCTTCAATGAAATGGTAGAGGGCAAAAGGCAAATTACAGTGTGTTCATGGTGAAAAATGAAAAACTGGAGGCATGAGGACAACCATCCTGAGAAGCCTGCCTGAACATAGGCGACAACACAATAACTAGAGGGGTTTGTCCCCTCCCCTTTTCCCTCTCCCCTCTCTCTCTTCTTCCTCTCTCCCTCCCTTGCTTCCTTCCTGATGGGCAAGACTTGAAACTCTTTAAAGGTCATTGGGTAGGATCTTGTGAAAGAGTCTAGAAGTTCAGAATGGAAATTATGGAGAAGGGGGTAGAGGGAGGACAGGGTTAGATCGAAGGGTTCACCAGGAATAATAGAAGAAGGAATATGCTTTCCTCTGAGAGTAGAGGGAAGGAAAGTTTTAGTAGGAAAGCAGGAGGTCATCAACAGGAAGTTGAAGGAGTTTCTGTGTGCTAGCCTTGGAGTTCTCTGCCAGGGAGTTGGCAAAGTCATCCACTGAGAGTAAGATATCAGGAAGAAAGAGTTAGGTAGGGGTCACAGGGCGAGGTTTGGAACAGTAACAGCATGGGGGCAGGGAACAAGATAAACAGCACAAAGAGTTCATATTTTTGAGACCACATGTTGGATACAGCTAGTCTATTTGAGACTCATAGGATATTTTTCCCAGCTGCAGCTATATGAGATGCAGAGATGCCATCATTAGATGTACTCAGGGATGGCAGATTGAGGCAGGTGAGGCATTCAGTAAATACCTTCCCCACTAAAGAAGTACAGGTTAGCGGTACAGAAAACATGCAGCTGTGTCTTTATAGCAGGAAGAAATGTTTTCATTTAGTGAAGTTTAGTCAAGTGAAGTCTAAGAATGCCATTTAGTCATGGCCATGAAGGTCTTCCAAAACTGTTGGTTTTAACTTTGGGCAGATAAACTGCAAAATATCAGGTGGTGCCACTTGGTTACTGGACCTCAGGTTGTGACTGCTGTTATCTCGAGGACACAACAGAGTAATCAGTTCCCTTTTGACCCTACCCAAGTCAAGCAAGACAAAAGAATTCCAACAGCTCTAATCCTCCTGCCCTTGGAGACAACCTCTAACATACCAGGAAATAATAGAACAGTGACTTTGGGGAACATGTTCACAAAATAATCACATACATGAGATCATTTCTGACAATTACTGCATAGAGGCAGAAATAATTCTTTCTCAGAAAAAGGATCTGAATTCAGATAAGACAGAAGCAAAGTCAAAAGAGGCGGCACCTGGGTGGCTCAGTTGGTTGAGCGACTGCCTTCGGCTCAGGTCATGATCCCAGAGACCCCGGATCGAGCCCCACACCGGGCTCCCTGCTCGGTGGGAAGCCTGCTTCTCCCTCTCTCACTCCCCTTGCTTGTGTTCCCTCTCTGGCTGTGTTTCTCTCTGTCAAATAAATAAAATCTTAAAAAAAAAAAAAGCAAATGCAAAAAAGCAAGAACCAGAATCAACCAATCTGTCGTTTCTTAATCAGCTAAGAAAGTAGACCCACTCTTCCAGCAGATAGCACTCAAAGTAGGCAAGCAAGATGGAATGAATTAGAAGGAATGCCCAAGGATTCATGGAGGTCATAGCTATGTTCCCTGAAACTGCAGTGTTTGTGTAATATTTTGGAGAGAAAGCTGCACCTGAGCCAGAGCCCATCCTGTGGCATTAATTTTGGTATGATCTGGGAACATAGCTCTTGTGTGTATGTGTGAGTGTATGTCAAACAAAGGGGAAGGAAAGGAAACTAACATTTATTGGATCCTTACTATGTGCTAGCACCTCACTTTTTCTCATTTAATTCACATATCAACCCTGTGTCATAGATGTGATTTTCTTTATTTCACAGAGGAAAGACCCTGGGGCTCAGAGTTGTATAAGAACTTGCTCAAGTTTGTCTTTAGAGACTGCACACTGCATGACTTAGACATGAGTCACTGAGACAGCAGAAAGGGCCTGAGGACTTGGCTCTGCCACTAACCACCCCTGTGACTTGGGGAACTGGTTAAACAAAATAGTACCTGTGATGATCAGGTTTTTTTGTGTAAACTTATCTAGGTTATAGTTGCCAATTATTCAATCACTGTTCTAGGTGTTGCTATAAAGATGTTTTGCAGGTGTCATTAAAGTCCATAATCAGTTGACTTTAAATAAGGGAGATTATCTTGGATAATCTTCATGTGCTTGATTCAATCGAGTTGAAAAAATTTAAAAGTAGTACTGGGGCTTCCTTCAAGAAGAAATTCTACCTGTGGACAGCAGCTTCACTCTACCCCAAATCCCAGACTACTCTTCTCTACAGATTTTGGACTTCACTTGTCAGCCCCCACAATCACATAAACCAATTGCAACAAATCCCTTAATATGTGCCTCCTAGTGATTCTGTTTTACAAGAGGAATTTTGGGTGCTACTGCACCTCCCTCTGGTGGGTGGTGCAGAGTGAATGAAGTAATGTATGACTGTCTGAGAAGTACCTGACATGGTGTCAGAAACACTAAAAAGGGTTTGAAAATGGTAGTTACTATTATGATGACTTGGCAAACACAGGTTGAGTCTTCCTCTAGTTGACTTCGAACCTGACTCCCAACCTGACTCTTTATCCAACAATTTGGCCAAGAACTGTAGTTACTGGTCTGGATTTTCTCCCTAATTCAATGTGACCTTGAGCAAACCACAACTTCTAAGGGCCTTGGTTTCCTTTCTGTAAAATAAGGAGCTGTATACCAAATGCTTCTGGTACAAACTCTTCCAGCTCTGATGTTCTCTGGGTCAGTTTTGACTAATTTATTAGATTTTTTTAGGCCTGATCTATTGCATCCAGCTACCAGACAAGATCTATTCCATTACAGTTGCATTCAAGACCGCTCCTACACAAATAACCCTCTAATTACTGGGTAGTTTACAGCTTGAGAAAACAAACTAAGTTTAATATTAACCTGAGCAAAGCATTCTTGCTCTTTTAGCCCGTGGTTATAGAGCTCCTGCTCTACCCCAGACTATAGGCTATAGGAATAACAAAAGAGCATTTAATTTGGTTCCTGCCCTCAAGAAACATAGCAAGGCATCTAAAAATCAGGTACTACTATGAGGAACTATATATTTAAGTCTAAGCACAATTGGACTTGAGAAAAAGGGAAGAATAAGATTATTCTGAGCTGGAATGATCAGAAAAGCTTAATAAAAGAGTCAGGGATTCGAATAGATGGGATGTCTATGTAAGAGATGAGAAAGGAGTTAAATCTTCCACTCTTACTATGTATTATTTCTTCCATAATAGTAGAATAAACAGGTGATATTTGGGCAGCTCTTTACATTGCTTCTTGCTTTTGTTGGCACAGATGTTAGAAAAGTGGATGCTTCATAACTTCAGGTTTTCTCTCCTATTTTACCTGGCTTGTTCTGTGTAAGTAAGAATGGACAGCAGTTGTACTACCTTTCACAAATTTACACATGGATACCTTCAAACACCATGGCAACCCGCATCACCCATGCATTAGGGCAGCCCCCCATAGGAAATTAAGTTCCATTAAGATGGGGTCCACGCTTCTCTTGTTTGCTATATAAATATTCATGTAATAAACCAATGAAATCATTAGTCACCAGAATGTGGGAGACATACAGAGGAAGATTCCCTAACTGAAATTTTCAATGGGATTAGACCATTAAAAATAGTGATTCTTACACTTTGGAAATTCTTTGATTTTCAATGTCAGCCCGTTCTGACTCCCTGCTCCTACTCCTTGCAAAATGTTGCTTAAGCCCTACTGACTGACTGGCAGGCTTCTTATCCAAAGAGCCATTGACAGAACTTCTGCCAAAAATTTGCTGGAGCTGAACAGAAAAACTAGTCACTGTGTGTAGAAGAAAAGCTATGCTTGAATAACAAGCAAACATCAGAAGGATTAATTTTGTAAGCTTATCTTTGAGATCAGATAAAGACAGCTCAACTTTTTAAAGACAATATTCATTTTTATCAGTTTAATAAACATCTCTTAGTAATATTGATAGTCATCTTTAATTGGAAGGAACAAAGAAACCTTATTAGTAGTTAAACTTAAATTGTTCACTAATCTTATTTCAGTTTATTGCCTCCTACATGATGATCTTTTGCTAACTGAGTCTAAAAAAATACTTGGCAATGTGTGTAAACAAGCCAGAAATTCTCCAGACTGTGGTCTAATGAAAGCAAATAAACAGGGTTTACAAAATAATTCAGAACACTGAAAGAGACAGTGTTTGAGATATAAATACAGATTTTGAGAAATAAGAAGTTAATAATCATAAGTCAATATCCATAAGGATCAAAGATTGGAAGTGGAAAAATATCCTCTGTATTCAGAAACATTTCCTAGTCGATTGCAAAATAGTTCTGCCCATAGATTATTAACATTTACATTCCAACAAATTTTTGTAAACATTTATTCATCTCCAACTATGTGCAATGAAATTTCTCAAAATATACTGTATCCAATCAATACAATCAATCATTGCATATTTACCAAGGACTGGACTATGAGTAGTTTGGGTAATGTAGTGTACCTATGCTATTTTTGTCTGTCAGCCTCTATGTATTCCCTCTTATTCTGTTAACAACACCTGAATTTTTCTTTTGGGAAGCCACTCTCTCCAAATTCATGCTACGTGTTTCCATGGGATTGACCTCACCTTGCTAGCTCCAAGGATATTCAGGTAATCATGACCCACTTAGTTGTCCTTTGACCATGGTGATTGATTTAGAGATGGGTATACAGATTTGAATAGATGTAAGTTTGGAAATAAAAGCCAGGCCAATGAGACTAAACTCTGGGGTTTTATTAGAAAAACTCGGGCAAGAAAAGCTCTCTTCCCACAATGAGCTGAGAGCCTGTTAGAAAGACACCAACACAGAAGATGGAGAGCAAGACCAAATTTTAATGGTGGTGTTGGCTTTTTTTCCCATGTCCCCAGATTTTCTCTTTCCTCCTCTCTACTGGCTGACTAAATTGATTCTATCAATTTCTCTTGTCCTCGGGTTTCCAGGTGAGAGGGCTGTAAAGAGATCAGAGACCTTACATTATTTCCCAATCCTTTCCTGTGGGATTTCCTCAGGCTGGCTGTTCCTCTCCTGGAGGCTACAGCTCCTGTTAGGAAATCCTCTCCATAAAACTCTCTATCTCTGGATCCAGTAACCACTCTGGCTTTTCTCCTTTAGGTCTAGAAATGATAACAATGTCCCACTATTACTTGCTTTGGTACACCAACAACACTTATAATTTTCCTAAACCCTGTCTCTATCTTTGTAAGTAGTCTTCTTTTTGAAACCCAACTGAATGGAGCAATCTATTCCTTGCTAGGACCATGACAGATAAAACATTATTATAGTTCTTAATCCAGACATGCCTAAAGATAGTATACTCCTAACTTTTCAATTACCTGAGCCAGTAAATTCCCTTTTTCCTAAAGGTTTTTTGAATTGAATTTTCTGCCTCTTATAACAGAGAATCCTGATACAGTTTGTCAGGTTGTTTTGAATGCATAGATTCACACAAAACACTTAAATAAAAAGGAGAGGACACTCTTATGGACTGAATTGAGCCCCAAATTCATACATTGAAGTCTTAACCCCCAATACCTCAGAATGTGATTCTGATTTGGATATGGGTTCTTTAAAGAGATAATTAAGTTAAAATAAGGTCATTAGCATGGGCCCTAATCCAATATGACTTGTATTCTTATGAAAAGAGAAGGTTAGGACACAAACATGCACAGAGGGAAGAGACTATGTAGACATAGGGAGAAGACAGCTATCTATAAGCCTTGGAGAGAAATCAACCCTGCCAATATCTTGATATCATATTCTACCCTCCAGAATTGTTAGAAAATAAATTTTTGTTGTTTAAGCCACTTAGCTTTTGATAATTTTTATAGCAGTCCGACCAAACTAATACAGGCACCTATAAACTATAACTGGAAAAGATACTTCTAGAGGCCAATAAGTATCTCCAGCTCTCTAAGTCAACATAGCTCATCTGTGTTTCTCTGTAAATTGGTTCCATTTACCTGTCTAATTCACTGGCTAATCCATTCGCATTTCCCAATCCAAAGGATCCTAAACTAATTGACTTATCTAACTACCACTGTTACTACTGGACTGAGACCTTTGCACTTACCCACCTCATGAGTTTCTAGCCAGCAATGGATAAGGTGCATTTGGATCATATGCCCTTGTCTGGTTCCACCAGTGGCTACCATGTGTAAGGAACAATTATATGGTGGTTCTCTGCATAGAAAGTGGTAGGAGGGTCAGTTTCAGGGAGAAAGAAAAGCTGGATACAGCAGGCATTTGATGAGTCCAGCATTTGGTTTCCTGGTATAGTGGTATTAATAATTTTATGAAAATATCAACATCAACACATACTGCTCAGATCTGGCTTCAATTTTTACTGTAGTAGCCAATTCCTCATTTCAGTTACTCATAAGGCCCACTGTTGTGACTTTCAGCCTTATGAGACACCCTAAAATCTTTACAATAACCACACTGTTGTGCTTGACTTAGTTTGACGTGTTTGTTACTAAAAAAAAAAAAAAAAAAAAAAGAGTCGATTAAAATAGTGTCCAGCAGTATGATTACATTTCTGTCTACAGTTATTTCTCCCTTTGGGGAGGTCAGGGGTGGTACATGGAGATACTGGCCTGGGGTAAAGGCAAACTTGTGGGGGAACTTCAGCTTTCAGACCTAATCTGCTGCCTAGTCCCTCCAGCTGAATGGCCAGGGCTATTTCACTTGTATCCAAAAGTCTGGAAGTGTGAGAGTTTGAGTGTGTGGGAGAAGCCTGATATTTAAACAAGGCTGAATAGTTTGGAACAAGATGGGGCATACTTAGAAAACCACCATTTAGAGACAAAATGTAAAAATACTGAAAAATGAAGACAAGAGAGCCATAAGATCAACTTTTCATCCCAGAAAGACCACTCTGAATCACTTTGAATGAAAGTGGTTTGGAGATAGGCCTGCTAGAAGTACAGCCAGGCTCAAAGGGAGGAAGCCAAGCTAGAGGTGATGATGGCCAAAATGAGTTGGAGCCAGTTAGGATGAAAAGAGGAAAGTACTGAGAAAAATGGAGGGATTACAAGTGTGACTAGAGCCTGTTGTCTAATACCCCAGGAGGAGCAGGTATAAGGGTACATCTACTGTGCTAGGATCCTTGGTTTTGGCATTAAAAAAAAAAGGGATGGGATGGTCAGGACCATGCCGGAGCAACTCTGCTTTCAGTTCTTCTCTCTGCTTAAAGTCAGGAAAGAACTTGGAGACCCATCAGGACATTGTAACTTCCTTTTAAAGACAGAAGGATTAGCTCTGTCATCTGCAACAGAAGTAGTAGGGTTGGAAAGAGAAATCTCTAGATCATTTGGAGCTGGATTAACTGGTGAAGAACAAAACAGTAGCCCTTGACAAACACAAAGGAGCATCCAGGCAAGGAATTGGAGTCAGATTACTATCTGGGCCGTATTGATGCAGCCCAGCTCTAGCTGGTCTTTTAGGGGAAGGAGCTACGTAAGGGGGAGGAAAAGGAGATTTGAATTTTAAGTGGCTGCATATTAAACATTTTTTCCCCTAACCATATTTGCATCCCTCCTCTTCCTATTCCCCATTCATTTTAGTGACCACAGGGATAATGCATAACAGAGGCCAGATCTTGGTCTGGTGAGGTAGATTGTATTATTGTCATATAAGTAATTGCATTTCTTCTCTTTCTTCCATTGACATTGGGTCTGGTCATGAGACTTGCTTTGACTAATAAAATAAGAGTAGATGGTTAGAATGTGCTCTTGTGGTTTGGCATGTCCTTCAGCATTCTTGCCCTCTGTCATAGGAAGAGCCTTCTCCTTTAGCCTGGGTCCCAGAGTGAGTATAGAAAAGTATACCTGAAACACCTACAGGCTGGAGTAGGGCCACTGCAGGCAGCCTCAGATCATGAGCAAGATACCTTTGTTTTATAGGTCATAGAAATGTGTGTGTGTGTGTGTGTTTATTACACAGTGTTATTACAGCAAAAACTAACTCATATAGAAATTAGTCCCTAAAAGTATGGTGCTGTTGTGATAAGAACTTAAAATAGTTGTCCTTCCCTTGGGACTGAACAGCAGGCAGCCAGAAAGTGTTGAAGATTAGAAAGATGATGATCTTGTAGAGTAAGATTATGCAGTAGCAAATATTTGGTAAGACCTGCAATAACTTGAAGACAGAAAATATACTTCATGAATGGGTGGTTTTGGGTGACAAGATTGCAAGACAGCCTGTTATTAGCACGAATTGGTTGCTGCCTTTGATTATGGTCTGTCAAGAAAGAATTGACCTGCATGTAAGCAGGAATTAAAGAGTAAGGAGTGGGGGAGCCTGGGTGGCTCAGTTGGTTAAGCGACTGCCTTCGGCTCAGGTCATGATCCTGAAGAACCAGGATCGAGCCCCGCGTCGGGCTTCCTGCTTGGTGGGAAGCCTGCTTCTCCCTCTCTTACTCCCCCTGCTTGTGTTCCCTTGTCCCTGTGTTTCTCTCTGTCAAATAAACAAATAGAACCTTTAAAAAAAAAAAAAAGAGTAAGGAGTGACTCTAGAAACTCCAGGACATGCAAGTCTGAAAAATAGAACTGTTTCTCATCGTCAAAGAAAAACAGAAAAAACTGAAAAATGCCGAAAACCACAAACTCTGATTACTGCTAATTAAGACCAAGTGTCAAGAGAAAGATCAAATAAATAGTACTATCATACACTTTTTTAAATGTGTTAATGGATTAAGGTGGTATCCAGTGAATTCTCTTATTTAGACCAAATAGCTCATAGTAAAGAGATAAGGATGAGGTTCCACTTACTTAATAAGCTCAAACTCTATAATTAAGCCCAGAGAGAGAGGCATGACTTGAAAATTTTTGTGTATATAGTTGTTTCATGGAGCTAATTTAATCACACAAAAAAACTAAAAATAGTTTTTGGGGAGAAATATAACTCCCAAAGCACTATTGCCTGGATTAAAAGAGACTGTGATGCTTTGAGCCATGAAAAAGACCTTAGGATAATAACGTTTCAAAATTGGTTAGTTAATTGTAACAACTATACCATACTAATATAAAATTTTAATAATAGTAAGAGCTAGGTATTGGGTACATGAAACTCACGCTATTATCTTAGTACCTTCTGTGTAAATCTAAAATGATTTTCAATTAAAATTTTATATAAAAAACTGAAAGACTAAAAGTTTTTCCTGTAAGATGAAGAGCAAGACAAGGATGGTGACTCTTGCCACTTTTATTCAACATAGTACTGCAAGTGTTAGCAGCTGCAACCAGACAAGCAAAGAAATAAAAGGCATTCAAATTGCTAAGGAAGAAGTAAAACTCACTGTTTACAGATGCCATGATACTATACAAAAAAAATCCTAAAGGCTCCCCAAAAATAAAACTATTAAAACTTACAGATGAATTCAGCAAATTTGCAGCATATAAAATTAATAACAGAAATCTGTTGTAGTTTTGTAACAAAGTGGCAGAAAGAGAAATTAAGAAAAAAATCCTATTTATAATTGTATCAAAAAGAAGAAAATATCCAGGAACAAATTTAACCAAGGAAGTGAAAGACTTGTATTCTGAAATCTATTAAGATATTGATGAAAGAACTGAAGATGACACAAACAAATGGAAAGATACCATGATCATGGATTGGAAGAATTAATACTGTCAAAATATCTAATAACCAAAGCAATATAATAACCAATTAATGCAATTGTTATCAAAATACCAATAGCATTTTCAGAAAAACTAAAAAAAAGAACCCTAAAATTCATGTGGAACCACAAAAGACCCCCAAATGGCCACAGCAATCTTGAGAAAGAACAAAGCTGGAGGTGTTACACTCCTGATTGCAAACTATACTACAAAGTGGTAATAAAAACAGTATGGTATCCACAAAAAAACAAACACATAGATCAGTGGACAGAACAAAACAGAGAGTCCCAAAAATAACTCCAGGTTTATATGGACAATTAACCTATGATGACAAAGGAGACAAGAATATACAGTGGAAAAATGACAGTCTCTTCAAGAAATGGTGTTGGGAAAACTGATAGATACATGCTATCCAATTCATGCAAAGAAGTGAAACTGGACAACTTCAGCATATGCAAAAAATAAATTCAAATGGGTTAGGACCTAAATGTGAGACCTGGAACCATAAAAATCCTAAAAGAAAACATAGGCCAGTCATGTCCTAAACATCAGCCTTGGTAGCATTTTTCTGGATATGTCTCCTCAGGCAAGCAAAGATAAACTACTGTGACTATATCAAAATAAAAAGCTTTGGTACGGTGAAGAAAACTATTAACAAAATGAAAACGTTAACCTACGAATGGGAGAGGATATTTGTAAATAATATATCTGATAAGAAGTTAATATGCAAAACATATAAAGAACTTGTACAACTCCACAGCAAAAAAACAATCAGTTGCATTTAAAAATGGGCAGAGGACCTAAAATAGACATTTTTCCAAAGAGGATCTACAGATGGCCAACAGACACATGAAAAGATGCTCAAAATCACTAACCATCGAGGAAATGCAAATGAAAACTATGAGATATTACCTCCTAACAGTAAGAATGGCTAATCTCAAAAGGATAAAAAATAAGACATATTGGTGAAGATGTGGAGAAAAACCCCTTGTACATTGTTACTGGGAATGTAAATTGGTGCAGCCACTGTGGGAGAGTAGAGAGGTTCCTCAAAAAATTGAAAATTGGGGCACCTGGGTTGCTCAGTCGTTCAGTGTCTGCCTTGGGCTCAGGTCATGATCCGAGGGTCCTGGGATAGAGCCCTGCATTGAGTTCCCTGCTCAGTGGGAAGCCTGCTTCTCCCTCTTCCACTCCCTCTGCTTGTGTTCTATCTCTCACTGTGTCTCTCTCTGTCAAATAAATAAATAAATAAATAAATAAATAAATAAATAAATAAATAAATAAAATCTTTAAAAAAATTAAAAATGATATACCATATAATCTAATAATTATACTACTGAGTATTTATCCAAAGGAAATGAAAATGCTAATTCAAAAACATTCACAGGAGATGCTAGAAGTTCTCAAATGACTAGCTAGAGTCCAGCATTTTATGTCAAACTTTAATAATTAGTGCTACCATCAAAATCCAGATTATACGGGTGCCTGGGTGGCTAAGTCATTAAGTGTCTGCTTTCAGCTCAGGTCATGATTCTGGAGTTCCAGTTAAGAGCCCCACATTAAGCTCACTGCTTAGCAGGAGGCCTGTTTCTCCCTCTCTCACTCCCCTGCTTGTGTTCCCTCTCTAGCTGTGTTTCTCTCTGTCAAATAGATAAATAAAATCTTAAAAAAAAATCCAGATAATAACTATAGTTCCAAACAAGTTTCTATAATATAGAAACTCCTTGGGAACAAGATTGAGATATAGAATGCTAATGAATATTAGAACCTCTTGGATCATTTTAATGCAGGATATACAAATCTTTATGACAAGATATCAATTGTGTTTTCCTGATAATTATCTTGAAAGCAATTATTAAAATAGACATCTAAGGGAAAAATTAACTACTATATTTATAGGACAAAATTT